>CM051481.1:1489234-1674234 GCA_028015225.1 Carex myosuroides
CCTGGAGCAATACTTGCTGCGCATTACCTCTACCCAGATCTTATTCTGAGCTGATGCCATTTGCCAGACGAGTTTGAGAAGTAAGGCTTCATTGAAGATCTGAGTATCCCTAATTGCTAGCCCGCCTTGTTCATATGGGGCACACACTTTGTGCCAAGATATGAGAGACAAGTATCTGTTCTTGCCCAGTGTTCCCCAGAGAAACCGTCTCATGATGCCATCGATCTCATTTATTGTTTTTCGTGGTAGCCGCTCAATAGCCATGTAATAGACCGGTATAGACATCAAAACCGATTTTATCATAACCGCTCTCCCAGCATGTGAGAGTAGGTTAATCTTCCATCCAGCCAGCCTTGTCTGAATCTTCTCTATGAGCAGGTCATGAGTATATTTGTGGTGTGATTGATCTTGAGTGATGTAGGCCCCCAAATATTTTTCGTGATTGGCAGCCTGTTCGGCCTGCAAATCCCGTATCACCTGATTTCTGCATTGCTCATCGCAAGCTCTGCTTAACCAGACCTTTGATTTTTCCGGGTTTACCAGCAGGCCCGAATGCCGCCCAAACTCTTGTAGTACCAGTTGGAAACCGGCTATCTCCAATTCAGTAGCCTGACCCATGACCACGAGGTCGTCGGCGTACATAATATGTGTAAGTGAAGGAGAAGTCCGAGCCAGTTTAATTCCCCTGAGTAAGCCAAGATGAACGCGCTGATGGATTTTTTTAGAGAGGAACTCCATTACCATAATGAACAGGTACGGACTTAGTGGGCACCCCTGTCGGAGACCACGGGTTGGTCGAATGAAGCCGTCGCCTGAACCGTTTAGCAATAGGGTCACCGTACTCATAGCCATGCTATTTTTGACAAGTTGAATAATCCGTTCTGGAAAGTTGAAGGCGCGGAGGGTCCCCCAGATGAACGGCCAGTGAACCGTATCAAATGCCTTATTGATATCTGCCTTTAACAAAAATGTCTTTTCTTTGTAGCTTGGTAATCTGAAAGAGTGAATGATCTCTCGTACCAACACCGTGTTATCCGAGATACATCTACCCTTTAGGAAAGCGGTTTGGTTGTTGGAAATGAGCGACCCTATGTGGTGTTGAATCCTGTTCGCCAAAATCTTCATGAGAAGCCGGTAAAAGATAGTACCTACGGTGATCGGGCGGTAATGCTTGGGGAGGGTGGGGTCTTCAATTTTGGGCAGCAGCACTATGTGGCTACGCAGCCATGTGTCGGGTGGCTTTTGATTGAGGAAGGCCTGTTGGATTTCAAAGACCGTGGGTCCTTTAATCTCTTCCCAGAAAGTTTGCAAAAAACGGGCCGTTAATCCATCCGGGCCGGGTGACTTGTCCGGGCCCATTTGGAAAAGAACTTCTCTGATCTCTTTTTCGGATGGTGCAGCCTGTAGCTGTGTATGAGCGTCTGGTGGTATTTTTGTGAATGGGGTGTGGTCAAATTGTTGGAAAAATGGGGTGGGGTCTTGCTCCAAATTCGGTTGCTCAGCACAGTACAGAGATTTGTAAAAACTCACGAAGATACGCCGGATGTTTGCTTCGTCTGTCACCAGATTTCCATTCTCGTCTTGAATTCGGGATATCTGGTTTCGCCTTCTCCTGTTGGTTGCCGTAACGTGGAAGTATCGAGTGTTCCTGTCCCCTTGACAGGTCCACTGTACGCGTGACCGCTGCTTCCAGTATACCTCCAATTCCGCCTCAGCCTCATCGATCTCGGCTAGCAAAGCCTCTTCTAGTCTGTGATCCTGCGCAAATGGGTGTATGCTTTGCAGGTGATAAAGCGACTCTTGGGCCCGCTTGATGCGGTTTTGGGGTGTCTGGTGCTGACGTTCCCAGTGCCTTATTTTTGTTGTCATGCGGTCCAGCCTTTCTTGCCATGTTATCGTATTCCTAGAATTCCATGCATCTTCCCAAACTTGTTTGAATCCGTCCACCGTAAACCACCAGTGTTCAACTCGGAATCGCCTCCGTCCTGGTAGCTGTTTTTTGGTTCGTAGAAGGATAGGCATGTGATCACTATGCACCCTCGGCAGATGGTTGACATAAGCCTCGGGGTGCATTTGAGTCCATTGGATATTAGCTACCACTCGATCAAGGCGCGCGTGTATCGCATTGGAGGTATGGCGGCGGTTGGTCCACGTATAAGCTGGTCCTTTGAAGCCGAGGTCCAGCAGTTGTGCGTCGAAAAGAAAACGCCGGAAGTTATGACTGTTGGCATTTAGATTCGGGTCCCCTCCCACTTTATCCTCTGTACTTGTAATTGCATTAAAATCACCCAAAACACAGAGCGGACCTCCCTCATGGGCAATGTTGATAATCTGTTGCCATATGTCACAATTTAAGGCATGCGTTGAATCTCCATAAACGCAAACCAGACCCCATGTTTGACCATCTCTCTCTGTAATTCTTGCATGGATAAGGAACCTTGTTTTTCGCAATATTGTAAGGTTGGTGTTGTCGTCCCATAGGAGCCATAAGCCACCCGAGCGGCCTATAGATGGGACAATCACGTGATTCGGTAACGGGAAAGGGAAATGTTGCAGGATGTTGTTGGATTTTCTTAGGGAACTTTTGGTTTCGGCAAGGAACGCAACATTGGACCTTGACGATCGGAGGAGTGTTGCTAGGAATTGATGTTTCCGAGGACCTCCGATCCCTCGGCAATTCCAAGCTAGAGTATTCATAGATGCTGAGAGTCATGGGACACATCGTCCATGACTCTCTTCATGCTCTTACGGGGTCTGGTTGCCAGTGAGCTGTCCCCATCTTCATGTCGAACGTCCAGTGCGCTATGCGCCCTCTCTGTTGGCGCTGAGAGTAGGCCCGAGTTTTGCAAACTCAGCCCACTAATCTGACCTTGTAATGGACCCGTTGGCATATGGTGTAGAAGGGCCTGGTGGTTATTGGGTTCAAACCCGTATGAGGCTGGCATACCAAGGCCCAGCTCCGTGCCGCCTGAGGTGGGCCGAACCCCCGCATGGTAGCCCAGGTGTACCGGTGTTGCTGGGTTGGCCCTGTTAACGGGTGTGGTGACCTGGGTGACAGTTGTGTGGTTATCGTGGTCGGGCGGGTGTTGGTGTTGGGTTGTAGGAGCTGAAAGAGGGATAAGTGCGGGGTTTGTGATCCACCGGCCGACCCTAGGTATCGCCAGCTGCTTGATATCCGGCCTGTCCCGGTAACGCGGGTCCAGAGACAATCTCTGCATTCGCACTTGGTCAGCACAGTAATCCACCTCATGACCAGTTTTCGCACAAAACAGACAAACCTTGTTCAGCCTCTCGTACACTAGGGGAATAGTGATTTGACCTCTAGTCGGGTGATCAACTTCCACTCGATCAGGGAGAGCGCGGTCGACCGGCATAAGTAGCTTGATGCGAAAGAACCACTGTCCCCCCAGAAATGTGTCAAACGGTTCAGATAGTACCGGTCCTAACTTAGTTTCAGCCAACATAGTGATCCCCGCCTTGGTTATGGCATCCAAAGGGATCCGGTGCCACTGTACCCACACTTCCATGTTTGGCACCAGTGGTTGTGACATGTCTGGTGGACTGTGCACCTTCTCCAGGATAACCGCATCCCCCCGGTACGACCAAATTCCCTTTTGCATGATTTTGGTACTCTCTGCCTCGGTTGTAAACTGGATCAGAAACACTGTTTGTGTGAGTACGACGACCTCGGTGTCCGGTTGAGCTGCCCAGACTCGGAGCATGGTTTGAGAGAAGTGGCTCGGAGTTACTGATCGGTCGGTCAGAACCCGAGCAAGGAAGCAACGGTTCCAATCCCGATTACTCACGCCCTGCGGTGGTAGTGATACCGGTGTGTCAGCTCCTAATGCGGCAAATTGGGCAATGAACGTATCATCCGAAGTGTCCATGTGAACTGTGCAATTGGTGGCTGGTGTGGCCGGTGAGTGTGGTTGTAGTTTGGTGTTGGAGACTGCTGGAGAGGTGTGGTATTTGGGCTCTTTAGAAGTATTTGTAAGACTGTTGGGCTGGTGGGTAATGCTCATTGAATTGGGCCCATTACTTCCTGGTTCATTAGTTAAGGCCTTTGCCGTTTTAAGTGTAGGAGGTTGTTGGCCTTTGCTTTGTGGCTCACGCGCTCTGCAGAGGTTACCCTGTAAGGCATAGTTCACAGGGACGTCAGGCTGGGCCCCTCCACATGCAGGGTTCCAAGGTGGCCAGAGGACAGATGGGTAGGCTACAATTGTCAGCCTTAGAACTGCTATTGCCCCCACATTGATTGCCTGTGAGGGATGTGTCTCGCTTAGCTGTACTTTTGCATGGGACTGTTCGGTTTGGGTTTTGTGAAAATAAAGGTATCAGCAGTCCATGCCTCAGTGAGGATAGAGAAATCGCCAACCATTATCTTTGGTTTGTCGTCTGGTAGCGTGTATGCACTCCACTTTCCATTTTTGGAGATAGTTTCGTACCTGGGCCTGTGGCTGTCCCCACCCGATGCAGCAGACGACACTTTTCGCTTTGTGGGAGTCACTTTGGCAGGTGCATGATACCTCGCATATTTAGTCTATTTTAGGCCTGTTTTAGTACCAGATTCGTGCCATAATTTACCAGAATCATGTGCATCTCATTGTTATATCTTTAGAATTTGGTACTGCTGAGTGTTTGTTTGTTTTCTGCAGGTTTGGAGCAAAACACACGAAGAAATGGCGATTCACATGATGAGGTACGGCCCTTACCAGGCTTGGTACGGGTCGGACCTTACTTAGCCATTTTCAGCTCTTCACGCCTGGTACGGCCAGGCCGTACCAAATTGGTACGGGCCGTACATGAAGGCGTCCTGACAGATTCAAATTTGGGCAGAGGCTATTTAAGGCGGGGAACTCTCCAAATTTCACAGGAATTCCATTCCAGATCCATTTGAGAGCACAGTAAGAGAGAGAAAGAGAGCTAAGGAGCTGAGAGCAAGAAGGAAGGAAGAGGAAGAGGCGAAACTCGACGGATCTAGCTTCCTCCTCTCGATCCCTTCGATCCATGGCTATCTCTCTCCCTTTTATTGTATTTTTAGATATTATCATGTGCTGTGAGTAGTTCTTTTAGTTTCTAGGGTTAGAGATCGATTCTTGATTTGTTTTGACTTTCTTTGACTTGTACTTTGTATGAACTCTTTAGTTTGATTGATTGTGATCTTATTTGCTATCTTTTGCTTTGCTTGCTGTGATTGTTGTATGATGTCCCTTTAGGTTTAGATCGAACCTATCAAGGTCATGTGATCATCTCAATCTCTCATCCAAATCAAATGCTTAGGGTAGAATAGTTCGAATTGAAGCCGAGAGGTTGAATTCTCCTCTAATCGACAGATTAGAGGGTGCCTTAGACCTCCAATCAACCAGCTAGGGTAGATCTGTACCAATACACGAGAGTTGAGGTGTAGAAATCCCTAAAAGGCAATCAATTGCATTCCAACCTAGATCTTGATCCAACAAACGATGGTTGAGGGTTAGGAACCTTAGGTATGGTCAATTGAACCTTTCTAAAGAGTTTAGCACAAGGTACCAGCAAGGAAATGCATTCACTCGAACTGGTAGGTTCTGTTCTGGGAAGCCAGTACGGGTCTTACCAGGGTGGTACGGCCTTGCCTTACCAAGTTAAGTACGGCCTAGCCGTACCAACTTGGTACGGGCCGTACCACTAGAGGCAGATCAGAGATGAAGTCTGAAACCCTGGAAACGCCTTTTATCCATAATCAAAACACAATTTATATTTCTTCTAGCATTTTATTATATTGTTTGAATCGCTTGAATTGACCTTTAGGAAATTAAACACCAAACCAAACCTTTCTCACTTCTAGTTTTTAATCGAGTTAGGTAGATTCTAACCTAGTAATTGCCCGTCCCTGTGGATCGATACCCGATTATACTACTCGATAGGGGTTGTGCACTTGCGACCCTTACTCGTGGAGTGTAAACGCGGTTTTAAAAGGTACGCCCTCAAGCGTACCGAAACTTGCGTTGCGTTTCTGCGCGAACAAGTTTTTGGCGCCGTTGCCGGGGACGGTGACCAATTGCCTAGTTAGATTTTACCTTACTTAGTTAATCTAGACTTTATCTTGTATCCTTTATTTATTTTGTATCTTTCTTTTGTTTATTTTCTCTTTTTCAGGAACACTATGGCGATTACTATCTGAGGAGCTCGAGACACCATGGATCCCATGTACATGGCGACAGACCGACATTGGTATGGCCGCGACAATTTTCAAACTGGAGGAGGCAGCCGATCCAAAGCTGATCAGATCGCAGCTCTACATGCCAAAGCTGCCAAGCTAGAGGAGGCCATAGAGAGGTATTCAATCAGAATGAGCATGAGGGCAGCCAGAAACCAGCAACCACAGCCATGTGCCTTGTGTGGGGACAGGAGACACTCTTATGAGTATTGCCCACTGGCTGATTGGAGTGAGGAACCGGAGCAGGATGGCTACATCAGCAACAACAATTGCAATTTCTACGACCCTGCACCATTCGATGACTCGAACAATTGCGTATTCCAACCCGATCCACCCGAGCCGTACGTTGATCCCGCTGAGATCGAATTCATACACGAGCAAGGGAAGGTGAACCAGATGCTGTGGGAACAGTTGCAAAACATGTCCACACAGATGGCCGCTCAAAACAAGCTGTTGGAGCAATTGAGTCACATCATCATCTCACGCCAATCTCAACCTGCAAAGCTGCCAGCTCAGCCAGAATGCGAAGGACCAGCCCAGCCAACAGACCAGACCGCACTTGACGCGACCCGCATCATTGAGACACGACCCGCATCACCCACGGAAGAACATGTGGACCCAGGTCGCATCGAGCCAAGTCGACCCGCATCTCCACCTGAAGAGCATGTGGACGCGACCCGCACGCCACCTGATGCGACCCGCATGCCACCTGATGCGACCCGCGTCAAGACCCAGACAGAGCGGCTGACTCCTGAGCTCAAGCCTCCAGCAGCTCACCTCAGGTATGAGCTTCTAGACCCAGATAGATGTCGTCCTGTGATCATAAGTGCAGATCTTGAACCCGATCGGACTGCTTCACTCTTGGAGAAATTGGAAGCGCACAAAAGCGCGATCGGACGCTCGATCAAGAACTTGATGGGAATCTTGCGGATTTTTCTGATGCAAGAGTATGATCGCACGGTTCGTGTTCCTCAGAAGTGGGTGCTCCCACCAGTGCCACCTGATCCACCTCCCACCGATGACTGAGCGGGTATGTTTTCTCTTTCCCTTTTGCTTCTATATCTCTTTATCTTTCAGTCTTGAAGCATTGAGGACAATGCTCAGGCTAAGCTTGGGGGGGAAGACGACTTTTGTATCTTAGGATTTACTTTTGTGTTTTAGGATTTATTTTGATTGCACTTAGGTCATTTTTACTTTTCTCTTGCATTGTTAGGTGAAAAATTTGCTTGATTGTTTCGATTTGGGACCTGTTTGAAAATTTTCATGTGATTGGGATGACTTTGGAAAGTTAGAACTAACCTCATAATTGACCAAATAGAACTGATTAGGAATAAATGGTTTGAGACTTGTGAGAATGGAGACTTGAATGTTGAAATAGAATTTAGAAACTGAATTGTGCCTTTAAATTTTGGAAATAGGGATTTCAATTAAAGAAAGGTTGGGATATCCGTTGGTGTGAATGAACGCTAGTGGATGTGTGTATTCATGATATGTGCAAATAAAAAAATAATAATAAAAAAAAAGAAAAAGAAAAAAAAAGAGAGAGATGAAAAGATGGAGAAAATAAGAGTACTGGCAATAAGCCTTGAATGGGCGCCTTTGAGCTCGTCTCCCAATTAGAAATGAAAAAAATAAAATTTTTGCACATATCAACACACGAAGTCCGCAACTTTCTGACCTAAACTTGATTCAAGCTTGGGGGTGCCAAAAAGGGAAAATCTCCTACAAACGAGGGCATAGTTTAGTGAAAGAATGATAATTCGATAATTCGAGTAATCAGCTTTGCAAGTTTTGAAATATTTAGAGTTTGAGGTTTTGTTAATCAATTTGTGAGGTGAATCAAAATTGACCAAGGAAAGTCCGAATCATAGCAAAAAGATTCTTGAGTTCTTTTATTGTAGCAATCATGTAAGTTTTCACATTTAGACTTGTATCTGCATTTAGATTTAGTTGTCCAGCACTTTTACCCGAGTTTGAAACTTTTTGCTTGAGGACAAGCAAAGGTTCAGCTTGGGGGAATTTGATACCTCGCATATTTAGTCTATTTTAGGCCTGTTTTAGTACCAGATTCGTGCCATAATTTACCAGAATCATGTGCATCTCATTGTTATATCTTTAGAATTTGGTACTGCTGAGTGTTTGTTTGTTTTCTGCAGGTTTGGAGCAAAACACACGAAGAAATGGCGATTCACATGATGAGGTACGGCCCTTACCAGGCTTGGTACGGGTCGGACCTTACTTAGCCATTTTCAGCTCTTCACGCCTGGTACGGCCAGGCCGTACCAAATTGGTACGGGCCGTACATGAAGGCGTCCTGACAGATTCAAATTTGGGCAGAGGCTATTTAAGGCGGGGAACTCTCCAAATTTCACAGGAATTCCATTCCAGATCCATTTGAGAGCACAGTAAGAGAGAGAAAGAGAGCTAAGGAGCTGAGAGCAAGAAGGAAGGAAGAGGAAGAGGCGAAACTCGACGGATCTAGCTTCCTCCTCTCGATCCCTTCGATCCATGGCTATCTCTCTCCCTTTTATTGTATTTTTAGATATTATCATGTGCTGTGAGTAGTTCTTTTAGTTTCTAGGGTTAGAGATCGATTCTTGATTTGTTTTGACTTTCTTTGACTTGTACTTTGTATGAACTCTTTAGTTTGATTGATTGTGATCTTATTTGCTATCTTTTGCTTTGCTTGCTGTGATTGTTGTATGATGTCCCTTTAGGTTTAGATCGAACCTATCAAGGTCATGTGATCATCTCAATCTCTCATCCAAATCAAATGCTTAGGGTAGAATAGTTCGAATTGAAGCCGAGAGGTTGAATTCTCCTCTAATCGACAGATTAGAGGGTGCCTTAGACCTCCAATCAACCAGCTAGGGTAGATCTGTACCAATACACGAGAGTTGAGGTGTAGAAATCCCTAAAAGGCAATCAATTGCATTCCAACCTAGATCTTGATCCAACAAACGATGGTTGAGGGTTAGGAACCTTAGGTATGGTCAATTGAACCTTTCTAAAGAGTTTAGCACAAGGTACCAGCAAGGAAATGCATTCACTCGAACTGGTAGGTTCTGTTCTGGGAAGCCAGTACGGGTCTTACCAGGGTGGTACGGCCTTGCCTTACCAAGTGAAGTACGGCCTAGCCGTACCAACTTGGTACGGGCCGTACCACTAGAGGCAGATCAGAGATGAAGTCTGAAACCCTGGAAACGCCTTTTATCCATAATCAAAACACAATTTATATTTCTTCTAGCATTTTATTATATTGTTTGAATCGCTTGAATTGACCTTTAGGAAATTAAACACCAAACCAAACCTTTCTCACTTCTAGTTTTTAATCGAGTTAGGTAGATTCTAACCTAGTAATTGCCCGTCCCTGTGGATCGATACCCGATTATACTACTCGATAGGGGTTGTGCACTTGCGACCCTTACTCGTGGAGTGTAAACGCGGTTTTAAAAGGTACGCCCTCAAGCGTACCGAAACTTGCGTTGCGTTTCTGCGCGAACAGTGCACCCGGCGTATGGGCTGCGGCCGGTGCACCAGGTGTAGTGGTGTAACTGGCTCTGGCTCGTCCGTCGGGTTTGATGAGGAGGACGGTTCCGGTGAAGATGGTTGGTTCCGCTGCGCTTCCGTTATGTGATCGTGTAATGTCAGCATGGATTGCCGAATGCGGTATTCATCATATTCGGAATGATCGTGCGGGAAATCATCCCTATCCCCCCGTCCTCTCGGGGGCTGGCCCAATTCCGGTGGGAGGTCACCTTTGTATTCCCAGGCTGTGACTCGAATGGTACACTCTTTCCAGAGATTGCCATAAGGGATAGCAGAGAAGTATGGTATGCGACGGGGGTCAATGCATGACGCCCATAGACAGAGGTGCATGTGGTCATTTCCTGTAATGTTTTCATCATCTATTTGCTCAATTTCCCCAAATTGGGAGATGAGCTGGTGAATCAAGGTTGGGTGCCAGAATTCTTCCGGATAATTGGTGATTCTGACTCTCACCCTAAAAGGCTTGAGTTGGATGCGTGCATCCCACCCCGTATCCCATTCGCGGAACCGCCATTCAGCTTGTTGTCCCCACGCATTACCAGCATCTACCACCATTTGCGTGCTGAGGGCGTGCGGAATTTGAATCCGGAAGGAGGTAGGACCACACCGCCAGTAGCGGTAGTTTGACGTTCTGCCACCAAAATGTGAGCAGAGGAACTCTTGGACGTCCCTGATTGTGGCTCCTTCACTGAACTTTTGCCCGTGTACCATAACTTTGATAGATCCCTCCAGTTGATGCAGCAGTTCCCGATGTATAGCATTTTGTTGGAAGTAGACGCAGCCCCGTTGAACCTGTTGGGAACATAGTGGGAAATGCACCGCCATTGGTCGTTGAGAGGTGTTGGAATGAAATGGAGGTAGCGTAATAGGATGGGGAAATAAAAAACCAGTGTGAAGTGAGTGTATCTCAGAAAGAGACAGGTAAAAGGGGTTAAAGGAGAGTAAGGTAGAATATGTGTGTAGAAGTTAAAGGGGTAGAGTGGGTAGAATTATGTGTGTAGAAAATTAAAGATGCAGAGAAGGTAGGTGGCGAGTCTTAATGACAAGCATTTAAACTATGAAAGGAGAAAAGTGGGTGGCACTGTTTTCGTATAAGGCAGAAAGGGGATGGAGCTAGGGAGCGGGGGGTGAAGGGAGTTGTAAGGTAGAGGTTCGGTAGTGGAAAATTCCTGGGGACGGAGTTGTTGTCCCTTATGGTACCACTAAATTCGAAATAAAGAAATAATTGCAAATAAAATAAAGTAGATGAGTTTAGAGAAATTTGACACAAGGAGTGATAACGGAGTTCGGCTTAAAATGCCTACGTCTCCGGGGCGTCGCAACCGCTTCTCGGTGCGCCTTTCTATTACCCAAAAAAGAAAGGTTACAACTTGTGAACCGGTGAGCCCTTACAACCAACGGGAAGTCACACGGCCAACTAGAGTAGAGAACGAAGTCTCTAAGTTCGAAGTCTCAAGAGAAACACTCAAGTAAACACTCTAATCTAATCTAACTCAAGATTAGTGAAGTGGATTTGAGGTTGTGTTGAGGGATATTGAATTTCGTGTTCTCACAACAATGGAGGAACTTGCTTTCACAGAAAAGTAGGTTTTAAAAATATTAGGGTCGGTTATATTGTTTGAGGAGAACCCTAAGGTTCTATTTATAGTGGCAGCTTTCAAACGAGTATTCTGCCATAAAACGTCCCAACGTTTTGTAAAACGTAGAAAACGTTTTAACTCAAATTAGGTCAAAATTCAAATTTCTGTGAGATATCATAAAACGTTCCAAACGATTATAAAACGTTTCAAAACGTTTTATTCTGGAGATTTATCGATTGAAATGCAAATTTTAAGTCTGAAAAACAATTTAAATCGTCCAGACGATTTACAAAACGTCTGGGACGTTTTAACTTGTTTTTCCAGCTTTTAGATGATTTAATCTCCAGATTTTGTACAAAGAAAACGTCTGAAACGTTTTATCAATCGTTCCAACGTTTTATCCCTGTTTTTCAACATCAAAGCTACTTTACCAATTATAAATTTACAGTTTAAATACTTGATAAATAACTTGATGATTCTTCAGTTCAAGCACTTTGTATATTGCAATTCCTATCGTCTTGAACCTGCATTCTTTCTAAGATAGAGAAAATCGTAAAATTCAATCATTGTATGTTTTGCAAATTAGTCAAATAAACTAAAAGAGAATTGCTTGAAACAACAATCTCCCCCTTTTGACGATTTGCAAAACATACAACGCAAGTAAGTGCATAAATCGATTTTTCCCAAATAATAAAAAAATTAATTTCCCAATTAATCGGTTTTTGCATGTCTTGCATTTTCTCCCCCTTTTGGAAATCGACGAAAGGGAGACCAAAAGTCATTAAATAGCACAATCAATAGTGCTCCCCCTCAAAATATGCACTCCCCCTCAATTTGATAATATATGACTAATAAAATTTGAAAGTTATGCATAGCATCATAAATAGGATTGGCATGTAAGATAGTAAATTTATAAATAATCATGCAACCATTATGCAAACATTCATATCAATACCATAAATCAAAGAGTCATAATAATATCATAAATATTTTTGAGCAAAAGAGAATCAATTCATGCAAGATAAGGAGCAAGATAAAACAAGTTTAGGGGATAGCATAACATAGCAACCATTTAGTGAATTTTAATTTAAAAACTAGAGAAGTTTAGAATGAGGGGTCATCTTCGTCATCTCCACCATCTTCAACATCATCCTCGTCATCATCTTCGGACGGAATATAAGGAGCACTAGAGGTCGCACCACTAGAAGCACCGTATTGTTGCACAAAGCGCCGAGCAAGTTCGGAGGTAGTGATATCGACATCATGAATGGCTTTGGCGTTTTTAAGACCTCGGTTTCGGATTTTGCGCGAATCTTCCTTCAAGACTTTAAGATCATTCTTAATCGCGGTAAATTCATTGGTATTGGTTAATTGGTATTGTTGCATGTGTTGAATAATCCAAGCCAATTGATTTTCCGCTCCTTGAGGTATCTCACCTTGAGCCATTGGTGGTACCGGTGGTGGTTCATTGTGTACCGGTGATTCTTCTTCATACGGATCCCAATATTGGTTCGGTTGGGCATTGGGAGCATTGATCCAATCATTGATAGGCCGTCCATCGGGTCTAAGCATTGGTAAGCCCGAGTCCGAATGACCTTTGATCCAACCATGTTTGGGTAAAACATCAACTAAATGAAGTGGTGCGTTAGCAATGAGATGACTTGGGACGGTTATGCCACTTTGACGAATGAGGCGATGAATCACATGAGCGAAAGGTAAAGTGGCAACGGAGCTAGTGAAGCAAACAATCATGTGGCGGAGAATTATGTAGGGAATGTTGAACCGTTTTTCATCCATGGAAATGAGATGTCGCATGTAGTACATTGGACCCCACTCTATGTTTAATTTGATTGTTGCTTTGGGTACGAGAATGTTGTTGACTAGGAGAAAAAGCAAGCGATGTAGGGATGGAAGATGTGATGCATAGAGGGGTCCACCGCCATGGTTACGGCGATCAAACCAGGTTTTGTAGTGATCGGCGGATTCTAAAGCTTGATCGGGCCAATTCCGAAGGAGATATGTTTCTTCACCCTCATTTGACAAACCAAGCCAATTGGCTACATTCTCCAAAGATAGGACAATTTCTTGCCCGCATACATAGGATTTTACTAGAAAGGGGTCTTCGGTGAATGTTAAGTTGGAGTAGAAAACTTTGGTGATTAGTTCGCTATAGGGTTCATCACAAGTGAGCAAGGATTCCCATGGCCAATGGTTGATATACCCGATAATTTTGTCATCCTCGGGATATCGAAAGGTAACCGAGGCTTTGTTAAAATAGTAGCAATTGGATAACTTCCGATTTGTAAATTGGCCCGTGAAATTGGTGTGAGCAATTTGATTCCGGAATAGGTAAGTGTTAGATCGAAAAGGGTTGGTATCCGGGGCAATTTCAGTTCTACTTGATTGACCCGCTTCGGTTCGGGCCCTTTTATTTCTAATGGCATTGAGTTTTGCAAGTTTGGGAGCCATTGATTTGAGAGACAAGTTGAAAATTACCGATTTAAGAATGAAGCACAAATCCGTGAATAGAACGACTCTACAAGCGCAATGGTGAAGACGGATCGTCGATTGAGCGGTCGGATTGCCGGATTTGAAAAAGTGGCTAACAATAGAGTTTTGGTAGAGAGAGAGAAGGGAGAGAAACTTGGTTTTGAAGTAAGAGATGGAAGGAGAGTTGAGAGGAGAGAAGAAATCACTCAAATTTGCTTGATTTGGTGGTTTGTGGAGGCTAAAAGGGAGTAGGGAGGTGTAAGGTGGCGGAGAGAAGAAGAGAAGGAGAGTAGATTGGAAGAAGAGAGAGAGGCGGCTAAGAGAGAGAGAAGAAAAACGCGTCGGTTCACAGGGTTATTAGGGATGCTGCGCTTAAAACGTCTGAGACGTTTATGAAACGTCTCACAACGTTTTGATCTGGACTTTGGAAGGCGAAAAACTTCGTTTTTAATTTGTGATTTAACATTAAATCGTCTCAACGGTTTATAAATCGTCTACAACGTTTTGTACTTTGTGTATATCGAATATGAATTGTCTCGACGTTTTATCAAACGTTCCAGCCGTTTTGACAGATTTCTGGGAAGTTAAAAATTCAGCAGCCAAACGTTCAGACGTTTGGATAAACGTTCAGACGTTTCAAGATATTTGGCATGCAAAGAATTCGAAGAATTTTTGAAGATAGAAGAACACTGAATCGTCCAGACGTTTGGTAAATCGTCTGGGACGTTTTTAGGTCATTGGGATGGAATCTGGACAAATGTTCATAAACGTTCTGACGTTTCAGAAACGTTTTGAAACGTTTTTCTCTGACGTTTTTGTCTTAAAATGAGCTAATTGATTGCTATGCCTCCAATTAAAATTTCTTACTCCTTAAATTCAAGCATGCCTAATTTAAATCGCAGTTCATTGTGTTGTTGAGTATTTAAGGGCTTGGTAAAGATATCGGCAATTTGATTTTTGGTATCAATATGAATGAGTTGGACCTCACCTTTCTCAACATGATCCCTAATAAAATGATGCCTTATTTCTATGTGCTTAGTTCTAGAATGAAGAACCGGATTTTTGGATATCATTATGGCACTAGTATTGTCACACATAATTGGTACGTTGCGGAAGCGAATTTCATAATCAGTTAAAGTTTGGATCATCCATAAAATTTGTGTGCAACAACTACCGGCCGCAACATACTCGGCTTCCGCGGTGGAAAGCGCAACCGATGTTTGTTTGCGACTTGACCATGAGACAAGTGATCCGCCAAGGAATTGACACGTACCACTTGTACTTTTTCTATCCATTCTGTCTCCGGCAAAATCGGCATCGGTATATCCTATTAAATCTAATTCCGATTGTTTGCCATACCACAATCCCAAATTCAAAGTGCCTTTGATATATTTAACAATTCGTTTAACGGCTTTCAAATGCACTTCTTTGGGATTAGATTGAAACCTAGCACATAGACATACCGCAAACATAATATCGGGTCTACTAGAAGTTAAATAAAGTAGGCTACCTATTATAGCTCGGTATTGAGTGATGTCCACGGGTGTGCCGCTTGGATCCGAGTCAAGATTTGCATTTGCAGCCATTGGTGTCGGGCTTGCCTTGCTCTCAGTCATTCCAAACTTCTTCACCAACTCCTTGGCATATTTGGTTTGGCTCACAAAGGTGCCATCCGACAGTTGCTTGATTTGTAGCCCCAAGAAGAAGTTCAATTCACCCATCATGCTCATCTCAAATTCACTACTCATAAGAGAAGAAAATTCCTCGGCAAGTGCCGCATTAGGTGAACCAAAAATAATGTCATCGACATAAATTTGTACTATTAAAATTGAGTTGTTTTTCTTCTTGGTGAAAAGAGTTGTATCATTTTTTTCCCTTATGAATCCATTTTCAATTAGAAAGGAACTAAGTCGACCGTACCATGCTCTAGGAGCTTGTTTAAGACCATAGAGTGCTTTGGTGAGTCTATAGACATGGTTAGGAAATGCCGGGTCAACAAAACCGGGTGGTTGATTTACATATACCTCTTCATCTATAAATCCATTCAAAAATGCACTTTTGACATCCATTTGAAATAAAGTAAAGTTTTTATTTGAGGCATATGCTAAAGGCATTCGAATGGATTCTAGACGAGCTACGGGTGCAAAGGTTTCTTCAAAGTCAATACCTTCTTGTTGTTTATACCCTTGAGCTACTAACCTAGCTTTGTTCCGAACAACATTTCCATTTTCATCTTTCTTATTTCTAAAGACCCACTTAGTTCCAATAATCATTCGGTCATTTGGCTTAGGTACTAGTTCCCAAACTTTGTTCCTTTCAAATTGAGCAAGTTCTTCTTGCATGGCACAAATCCAATTTGAATCCCCATTGGCATCTTTGAAATTCTTTGGTTCAACATTTGATACAAATGCACAATGGGCAATCATTTGATTTAATCCCGATCTAGTCCTAACCCCTTCCCTAGGATCCCCAATCACATTAGAGAGAGGATGAGAGGAAACTTCCCTTAGGTCTTCGGGAGGTTGATATACATTTGGTGGAGATTGATTCTCCTCGATGTGCATTGACTCGTTCAATGGATTTTCTTCGGGTTGTTCTTGCTCGAGTAATTGTTCAATGTTGTTGGTTGTATTCTCAACCTTATCATGCTCGAGCTCGGCATCTTCAACACCTACAATTTGAATACCTTTCTCGGCCTTTTGATTAGTAACTTCATCAAACTTGACATGTATTGATTCAATTACAATTTGATGAGATGCAATGTAAATTCTATAGGCTTTACTTGTCAAAGAGTACCCCACAAATATTCCCTCAATGGATTTAGAATCGAATTTTGTAATTTTAGGTGATTCATTAAGCACAAAGCATTTTGATCCAAATACTCTAAAATGGGACATTTTTGGCTTATACCCCTTCCATAACTCATAAGGTGTTTTCTTCAATATCGACCTTATGCTAACGCGATTAATAACATAGCAAGCCGTATTGACCACTTCGGCCCAAAGGTGTTTGGGTAAAGGATATTCATTTAGCATGGTTCGGGCAAGCTCTTGTAATGTTCGGTTTTTCCTCTCAACAACCCCATTTTGTTGAGGTGTGCGAGGAGCCGAATATTCATGTTTATATCCCCTTTTAGAGCATATTTCATCAAATTTTGCATTTTCAAATTCACCCCCATGATCACTTCGAATACGAATGATTTTTGTTCCTTTTTCATTTTCAACACGATTGCAAAATTTAATGAAGTTCTCAATTGCTTCATCCTTATGTTGCAAAAATATGACCCAAGTAAAGCGACTATAGTCATCTACAATCACATATGCATATCTTTTTCTAGCCAAACTTGGTATACTAATTGGTCCAAACAAGTCCATATGTAGTAATTGTAATGGTTGATCGGTTGAGACCATTTCTTTGGACTTAAAACTACTTTTGGTTTGTTTACCTTGTACACATGCATCACATAACCCTACAAATTCTAATTTGTGAGTTGGTAAACCACGCACTAGGTCTAATTTAACCAACTTTTTAATAGAATCAATTGCAATATGACCTAGTCTTCGGTGCCATAGTTTAGAACCAGTTGTTGTGGCATTCAAACATATTTCACCGGACTCGAAATGATCAAAATCTAGATAGTAAACATTTTTCTTTTTCTTACCGGTGTAGACTAAAGAGTCATCGGATTCTCTAAACAAGAAGCAAGCATTAGTGTTAAATTTAACATAATATCCGGCTTCACATAATTTACTTACACTAAGTAAATTATAATTCAAGCCGTCAACAAGGTAGACATCCGATATGGTCAAGTTTTGGTTACCTACCGAACCTAGTCCAATAATTGAACTTTTTCTTTGGTTACTACCGAAAGTAACCGACCCACCATCATATGGTTCTAAAGATTTGAAATTAGATTTGTCACCGGTCATGTGGTGTGAACATCCACTATCAATGATCCAAGCATTTTCTTGGTGTGTTGTAATCAAACATACCTACAAGAGTATATATATATTTTCAATTAATATATACCTTGTTTTAATCTCCCCCTTCCTTAGTAATTTCGTTTTAGGTTGGGGAGATTTCAATTACAACTTTAAGTTAGTTTAGCTTTAGGAATTCAAACAACTTTTGATTTGTTGCTTCCTTTCCTAAAGCTACACTCTAATGAGGTGTGGCCAATCTTACAACAATAATTACAAAATGTGACCGATTGCTTGACATTAGTTGAACCATGCTTGAAGGTGGTTTGATATTTATCTTTCACCTCTTGAATTTGATTCCTATAGGTTGTCACTTTAGGTGCATAAGACTTATTTTTGTGTGAATCAAGTTTGTTGTGATGTTGGGGAACATCTCTAGTCAAACCATTTCTTTGGTTTTTGTTTTGTAAAGAATTTTTGTTGTGAGTTTCATAAAACTATCCATCCGGTCCCTTGAAATAAGTTTTGTTTGACCTTTTTGGATTAAATGTGTTCCTATCACTATTCTGAAACTTGTTTTCATTTTTGTAATTTTTGTTAGAAAATTTGTATCTAAATGCATAATTTTGAGACTTTTTGTTTTGTTTTACATTTATGGTTTGAGGAGTGGTCCCTTTATTTGACTCCTTTGTTAAGGGTGTTTTACCATGTTTGAAATGAAATTGGTAATCAAAATACTCTTTGCTATTGAACTTAACTTTGTTTAAATTTTGAGTAAGTTCCCCATTTTCTTTTGGGCTTTGTGAAAAATTTGATTCAAATGAGGATTGACCCTTCTTGTATCCAATGCCCATTTTACCGGATTTCCGATTCAAATTGGCATTGATCAAATTTTCTACATAGTAGGGATCGAGACTAGTGACATTTGAGAATTCACTAGGCGATCTTAAAGCCCTGTTTTCAGTCTCTAGAGTTTGAACTTTCACTTTTAACATTTCTATATCTCCTATGTGTGATTGACAAGTGTGTGACTTAAGCAATTCTAACTCTAAGTTTTTGATTTTAGACTCAAATTCAAGAAGTTGAGATGTCAATTTTTGTATGATACCTTCCTTTTCAAGCATGGCCTTTTTAGATTCCTCAAGCAACCTAGGCGCATTGTAATTAATTAGAGCCTCATCCATGAACGTGCTTGTCTCATTTGTCTTTATATAATTGTTGTTCATATCTATTTTGGATTCATCTTTCCTAACTTTGTAACCATTCAAATGGTAATCGAGATTGGTCAAATCAATGGTAGACATATACCGATTAGGAGAAGAGATAAGATGTACCTTATTTGGAGAGTTTGTTACATCTTCTATAGAAGCATCCTCTACCTCGATAATGGTGTTAGTTGATGCTTTGACGGGATCAACTGCTACCTCAATGATGGATTGTGTGGTGGCCTTGGTAGAGTCCTCCAATTCCTTGTTGATAGGCGGATTGATGAGATTTTTGAGGAATTCAATGGTGATCTCATCGGTTATGTTCTTGCTTGCGATGATTGTATCCACATCAATAGTTGCCGATTCTTCATTCACTATTGCCATCAAGGCAAGGTTGATCTCTTGTTCATCGCCCGACTCCGAGTCGGATTCTTCTCTACCACTTTCATCGGAGTCGATGCAAAATAAGGCTTGCATTGCCTTGGACTTCTTTTTGCTTTTATATCCTTCGTACTTTTGTTTAGATCTTCGGTCATTTTGCCCTTCATTATCCTTGTTCTTCAAGTTGGGAAATATTTTGAAGCAAGTTTGGATGGTATGGCCTTCTCTTTCACATGCAAAGCAAACTACCCGTTTGTTTCCATCTTCACGCTCCTTGTTGTATTTTCGTTCAAAGTTAAGCATGGATTGAAACATTTTGGTTATGGTGGCGGCATCAAGAGAGGTTTCATGTCCAAGTTGACTCATGAGTGAGTCATTTGATTGACGATTATTTGAGGAGCTTAGGTGGTTTCGGCGGTTTTGAGCCGGAAAAGCCACGGTTTTTGTTTTTGACTCTTGCTTGAGTTCACCGGCTTGTATGAGCTTTTCTTCAAAACTCCGGAAATGAGCATAGAGTTCATCCGGTGTGAAAGATTTTTGTGCCCCATGAAGTGCTTCTAGGGCGCTCACCAATCCATCCCACCTAGGTCTCCTTAGCATTACTCGAAGAAGCTTTCCTACAATTTTATCGTTAGAAAGCGGTTCTCCTAGTTCAATGAATTCATTTTGAATATGCATAAGTCTATTATACATATCTTCTACATTTTCACCATTTTCAATTTTGAAGGTTTCAAATTTGGTGTCTAGACCGGCTATTTTGGTTCGTTTGATTTGGGTGTTACCCTCATATCGATCAATAAGAGTATCCCACATTTCTTTTGCATTTGTTGTGTTACCGAAAAGTAACGCAACCGATTCACTTACCGCATTATATATTGCATTAATGGCAAGGTTATTTAGTTTCTTTCTTTCGGTAGATGCATATACTTCAACTTTGGCCTCATTTCCAACATAATTATCATATTCCGGTTTATAGGCTTTCTCAATAACACTCCAAAGGTCAAGAATATTTAGATAGTTTATCATGGTCCTTTTCCAATGACTGAAATTTTTGGAAGCACTACCAAAAACTGGAGGTTCTTTCACATATCTAGTGGTTGCCATTTTAAGATCGGTAAACTCGAATTAAGTGAGTCTTAATTTGAGTAACGCGCTCTGATACCACTTTGTTGTCCCTTATGGTACCACTAAATTCGAAATAAAGAAATAATTGCAAATAAAATAAAGTAGATGAGTTTAGAGAAATTTGACACAAGGAGTGATAACGGAGTTCGGCTTAAAATGCCTACGTCTCCAGGGCGTCGCAACCGCTTCTCGGTGCGCCTTTCTATTACCCAAAAAAGAAAGGTTACAACTTGTGAACCGGTGAGCCCTTACAACCAACGGGAAGTCACACGGCCAACTAGAGTAGAGAACGAAGTCTCTAAGTTCGAAGTCTCAAGAGAAACACTCAAGTAAACACTCTAATCTAATCTAACTCAAGATTAGTGAAGTGGATTTGAGGTTGTGTTGAGGGATATTGAATTTCGTGTTCTCACAACAATGGAGGAACTTGCTTTCACAGAAAAGTAGGTTTTAAAAATATTAGGGTCGGCTATATTGTTTGAGGAGAACCCTAAGGTTCTATTTATAGTGGCAGCTTTCAAACGAGTATTCTGCCATAAAACGTCCCAACGTTTTGTAAAACGTAGAAAACGTTTTAACTCAAATTAGGTCAAAATTCAAATTTCTGTGAGATATCATAAAACGTTCCAAACGATTATAAAACGTTTCAAAACGTTTTATTCTGGAGATTTATCGATTGAAATGCAAATTTTAAGTCTGAAAAACAATTTAAATCGTCCAGACGATTTACAAAACGTCTGGGACGTTTTAACTTGTTTTTCCAGCTTTTAGATGATTTAATCTCCAGATTTTGTACAAAGAAAACGTCTGAAACGTTTTATCAATCGTTCCAACGTTTTATCCCTGTTTTTCAACATCAAAGCTACTTTACCAATTATAAATTTACAGTTTAAATACTTGATAAATAACTTGATGATTCTTCAGTTCAAGCACTTTGTATATTGCAATTCCTATCGTCTTGAACCTGCATTCTTTCTAAGATAGAGAAAATCGTAAAATTCAATCATTGTATGTTTTGCAAATTAGTCAAATAAACTAAAAGAGAATTGCTTGAAACAACAGGAGTCACATCAGTCACCCTCCGGCGGAATCGCCATTTTCCAAGCGACCCTTTTTCTCTACCTTTCGCTGTTTCTTCTCTCCGGAGAGATCTCCCTATCTGCGTTCTTTTTGCTTGAGAGAGGGAGTGCGGCAAACAAAATAAGCTCCACTTTCATTCAACTGTTCAAGTCCACCGTGACACCTGATTCGATCACGATCAGTAACCGAAAGGAAGTCGGACAAGGTCAGGCCCGCTTTTTGTACTTGGAAATTAAGCGGAGAAGACAGATGTCGCACTCTCACATGACATGTGCTGTCTGTTTATTACAGTACTTGTAGTAAAAGAGAAGACTTTTTTTTTGCTTCTTATTGAATACAATATAAATTTTTCCTCAAAAAAAAAAAAAAAAAATACAATATAAATAAAATAAACAATATAAATAAAATAAACAATATAAATAAAATAAACAGATAAAAAAATCACTAACTCTCCTACCAAAATTATTAAACATAATTAAAGATGCATCCGATCGCCTCATCAAAGCACACATCCACATCTTTAACTGATTATTATATATGTTAAGCATTTATACCAGCTGAATACTCTCAAAACTAGACATGCAGTGGTCAGGGGTGGATTCAGAATTTTCGTCAAGAGGTAAAAAAATATCGAATCGGGTTTAAATCGATTAACCAGTACTCGATAAAAAATAATAATTTAACTTATATTTTCCAATGTTTTCACTTGTAATTTCTGATGCTCTGACTTATAATTCTAATTACCAATCAAAATTTAACAAATTTATTTCAATTTTAACCCTAAATTTAACTCGAATTACAAATTAAACGTCCAGAAGGGGACAAAAAAATTTCAGGGGAACAAAGGCGTTCGGAACCGATAAATCTCCAATAAATTCAAAATCCAAGAGGCAGCTGCCCCCTGAAACACTCTGGGTCCGCCCCTGACAGTGGTGCACTTAAAGTTTTCTTCAAAATTTAAAAGAAGAAACACACATAACACCTCTAGAGTTTCCTAATTTTGCTCCAAGAAACATTCTCCTCTTCTTTTTTATATCCAAAGAACATTAAGAAAATACAAAAAATTTAAGTACATACAAAAAGAAAATAAAAGTTCACATCTTCTGCGTAAGATGTCACGGTTAGAAACTCGATTAAGATTTTTTTATGAACATTTAAAATTTAAAATGCTAAAACTTATTTTCTTTTTTCAATAATAAAAAAAGGTAATTATAATTTCCCCGCCTCCTAGGGGTGCACAAAAAGCTCACGACTCGAAACTCAGTTCAGAATCAATTCGGATTCAACTCACTAATAACTCGAGTTAAAACTGACTCGAGTCAAAACTGACTCGAGTTTATTGACTCGGTTGATTTATGAGTCGATTCCAAATTACTCCTAACTCGGTTCGGAATCAACTCGGTTTGACTCACATCAAATTCTAATATTTATATTTCTAATTTTTACATTTGGTACAGTTTTTTTTTTTTTATTGATACATTTGGTATAGAAGAAGTATAGAAGAAAAAGGAAGAGAAGTAGAGAAGAGAACTGTGTATTTTTAATTATGTATTGGCTATTATATTTTGTATTGTCTTTAATTGTGTATTATTTTGGTAAACTATGTAATATATCTTTTGTTATAATTAAATTAGATTGTCTCACTGTGTACTATATTATGAGTCACGAGTCGACTCACCTCGACTCGAGTTACTCGCGAGTTGATTCCAAATTGGAATTTCTGACTCGAAACTGGATTAGTGATTCGGACTCAACTCGGCTCATGAGTTCGCGAGTTGAATCCAAGTTGTCCTCGATTCGGACTCAACTCGGCTCATGAGCAGCCCTACCGCCTCCCAATCTCCCAAAATGTTCCTCGTTTTCTAGTCAGCGCATTACCAACCAACTATCAGTTGACCTTCTAACTTAATTTTTAATCGTCAAATCGCGACTTTCTCTCTCCCATTAGCGAATTTCTAAAGCCATCTTTAATGGCGGATCCAAGAATCATTCGATCTCCAAACTGGTGGGGGGTCGCTTTTCGGAATGTCGGCTCCGCTCTTCTCTCCATTACTCCCCATTTCGATTTCCCTCGCTCGAACAACCCCTCTCCCCCAATCTCCCTCCTCTCGGCGCGCTGTCGAACTTTCTCTATACTCCGTCGGAGACAGAATGAGTCTTGGCAAAGCGATCTACTCCGTCGATTCTAGATCAGGGAGACAGATCAGGCCATCTATCGGCTCGGATGTCGCCTCCAGGGCAACTACCTATTCCAGGAACAACGTATGCTCTCTCTCTCTCTCTCCAGTTCTAACCGACTAGTCCGCTCCACCTGCTCATTTTATCTGATTGTTGTAGAAATATCTGTTTGTACCTGTGCTGTTGATTATTTATTCTGCATTGACATTCAATGCTTGGTTTTGTGTGATACTTAGAAATTGGCACTGTGAATTGATTGCTTAGTTGATTTACTACTGGTATATAATTACGTCATAATTTAGTTGATCTTGTAGAAATTAGAGTTTATGAGCTGGTATATAATTACGTCATAAGACGGTCTGAAGGGACAGAGACATACAAAAATTGCCTTATGAGGGAAAAAAAGACAACAAAATGTGATCATATATGATGGAGACAAAAATACTGATTTATATCAAAATTTCATGGTGATGGAGATGCTTGCGTACCAGTATTGTGTGTTTCAATACTTTAACGGTACCAAAATTAGTACCAGTAGAGCGCGAAAGTAGAAGTCGTACATGTGGGATGCCTTTCCACGATTCTCCGAGAGCCGGTTTTAGTGCGCCATAAGCCAATATAGTGTAGCAAATCCCAAAGGGCAAATATGTCAAACAACGACTAACAATATGTGTTGCTCACTATAATTTTGATAGAACTAGTGAAAGATGCTCTGCCCCGTCCAGATGCATCTCTCTCCTTCAGATGCCACGACGCCTCTTTTGCTTTTCTCATCAGGTAATTTGTTTGTTATTTGTTATTTTTCTTGCTAATTAATTTTTATTAGTTTATCCGGGTGCTGTACTTCGTGTCTGATTTCTTATCAGCATGGTTGAAGGTAGCGCTTAATTCATGAATTTCAACTGATTATATAATCAATTAAGATTGTCAACAAATTGATTTTATCATCAATTGTGCAATCAAGTGAACCCTATTTGTAAATCATTTAAGACTTTTCGCTACATAGTTCAGTACACGAAGTGTGTTGATTTATGCACATTATATGATCATATATGATCACATTTTGTTGCCTTCTTTTTTCTCACAAGGCAATTGTTTTGTTTTATTTGTTTATTTTTGTGCTAATTAATTTCGGCAAATTGACATACAGCTTGAATTGACAAATTGACAAATCTGTCACCCTGAATCTTGGAGACATACAACTTGGCTCACTTCCAAGAAATTCCCTCTCTTAAATAATAAAACTACTTGAAAAAGTTCGACGTGGTCGATTCGGTCGGCATGGACCTCGTCCCTGGAAGGAGCGCATGGCGGAGGCACAGGAATATTTTCCATCACTGGTCCTCTCCTTTCTCTCCCTCCTTAATTTACTGTTCTTCTTCCTTTATGATTGTGAAGAAAGGACTGATCTAACTGGGATCATATTCAAATTGGAGTATATATAGGAGAGGATGCAGTGGGAGTTCAGATCGATGCGCGAGTGGAAGAATAAACAAATTTTTTCTCTTATGGTTGTTGTGATTGAGATGAACCTTGATTGGTTTTGTGATTGCAAAATTTGAATCCTCGACTGAGCCTCGAATTGTTATTGTGAATCTTGCTCTAATGGCTCCTTTGAATTGATGATGGATTATGTTTGTGTGTCATCTTATTTCCTTTCTTCTCGATTTGTGTTCTGTCACCTGTGAAATGGGATGAGGATTGAACCCTTTATGTTTTCTTAGATATGCTTGTGAAATCTCTGTTTGATCTGTGAATCGTTTTCTTTATGACGTATAGGTATGAATACTTTTCGGATTACATGTTAATACTATTAATCTCCAAAAAGAGAGTTATAACAAAATATATTTTTCTAACAATATGTTGATAAAAAAAATACTCTACAATGTAAATATTCGTCATCAATAGGGGTGTTCATTGAGTCCGATTTAGTCGGTTTTGAATCGAACTGAATTAGTTTGGACAAACGGTTCAGTTTTTTCGGTTTAATGGTTCGGTTCGGTTTGCTTTTTAAAACCGAATTATAATTTCAATTCGGTTCGGTTTGAAAATTTTCAAAACCGAAATAACCGAACCGACCGAACTTTTAGATATTATGAATTTAGTCCGGACCGCCCAGGTTTATTTCTTAATCAATTGCTTTAAATACTTCGGTTTATTTCTTAATATTTCAGTTTATTTCTTACTACCCTGGTTTATTTCTTAATATACTTCGGTTTATTATAAATCAATTGCTTTAAATAAAAAATTCATATATTTTGGTTTGAACCGAACAAACCAAACAAACCGAAATAAAACTTTGGTTCGGTTCGGTTCTATTTTAGAAACCGAATTATAATTTTGGTTTGCATAGTTCAGTTCGGTTTCAACCGAACCGAGCCGATGAACACCCCTAGTCATCAATGCACAAGTGTGAATATTTTTCATATTACATATTAATACAATCAAGCGTCAAACATAGTCATTTGTAAAAAAAAATATTAAATTAAGATACTTTACAACGATAACAATTTATACTTCAGTTATAACTATCAATACGTTCAAGAACCAAACAGATTAACTGATTTAAGATACTTTACAACATAATAATTCATACTTTAATGTGTAACTATGAATACTTTCAGCCATCCAGTGTCATATGGAAAAAAAATTGATATAATTTGTTAGATACAAACACTTGATACCTGAACTATTCACACTTATAGATTCTGAAACACAAAAAAAAAACAAAAAATTCCCAATCGGCAAAAAAATGGCCGATCCTAATTTTAATACCGGCCAGTCATTTTTTAGCCGGTTTGGGCATTTTTTAAAATACCCAGCTAACTTAAGTATAATTAATAATTTGTAATTAATTATGGATATTAATAAAAATGTGGCTTCTCTTGCTGGATTTTTTTTAAAATAATAATTAAATTTAAATAAACAACATGATTGCTACAAGATTTACAAAAACTATCAAAACCGAATTGCCAATTTGGTCCGACGATATTGTTTTTCTTCGGACCGAATTGACAATTCGGTCCAGCTCAATTTCACAATAAAACTGTGTTGCCTTTCGTGTGGAGGCTTTTTTTAGCCTGGACCGAATTCGGTCCAGGTTTTTTTTTTTTTTTAGAGACACTAAGAAAAGCAACAATAAAAAAATCTAACACTGAAAATTTAAATTTTTTGTTTAAATTTTTTTGTTAGATTACTTCTTTTGATTTATAATTAGCATATTTATACTAAAATACATTAAATTACTTGAAATTATGTTGAATTACACTAAATTACAATAACTTCGCTAATTATGTTGAAATACGGTAAATTACGCTAAAGTATACCGATTCTGTGCTATCTTTCATGAATCATAAAAATAGTAAAAAAATTTCAAAAATAGTAAAAATTGGTATTCTACAAGTTAATTATGTAACTAATTTACTGTTTGGATTGAATAATAGAAATGAAAATCTTAATCGGAAACTTCAACTCAAGTTTTGAGGCTCTTCCCTTTGTTTTTTGGTGATTCTGAATTTTGGAATTTGACATCGCCGGCACGGACGCATGCATATTTTTGCAAGCTTTCCGAAAAGTGGTCATTTGCTGAAATCGGACACTCGAATGCCGTTTTATGACCGTTTGAAGTTTCGCCGTCGTTTTTCGCCTTTTTAGTGAAGATATCGTCCCTATTCATATGTAATTTAGCGTAATTTACCGTATTTTAGCGTAATATAATGTAATTTAGTGTAATTTAACTTAATATAGTGTAATTCAACATAATTTCAAGTAATTTAGCGTATTTTAGTATAAATATGCTAATTATATGTCAAAAGAAGTAATTTATCAAATAATTTAAACAAAAAAATTCAAATTTTCAGTGTTAGATTTCTTTATTTTACTCTTGTCTCTAAAAAAGAAAAATGGCTGGACCGAATTGCCAATTCGGTCTGGCCTGTTTTTTTATTTTATGTGGCGTTCTTTCTATAACCCGGTGAAAAACAACCAGATCGAATTGGCAATTCGGTCCGAAGAAAAAAAATGTCGTCGGACCGAATTGGCAATTCGGTTTTGATGATTTTTGTAAATCTTGTAGCAATCATGTTGTTTATTTAAAATTAATTATTTTAATTATTGTTTTAAAAAAAAAAATCCTCTCTTGCTTGCAAGTAAAGCGTATTTCATAACACTAGCACTAGGCCCGCGTTTCCATGCAGATTTGTTCATGATAGAGATCGACATACGCCGTGAAACCGAAACACAGGGATGTACCTGATACGGAGACGGCACAATATGTGTGTGCCGGTTATGTATAATCTTTGTCCTGATTATATTTTAGAAAATTAGTACGGCACGTGCAGGGCAGAGTTACATTTTAGTTAGATTTTCAAATTATGAAAGTCACACACATAATAAAGGTCAATTATATAAAATTTTCATATTAAGAATGAAGTCAATTTACAATATCATGACATTTTATTATAAATTATATAGAAAATTATGCATAATAAAAAAAATTTAAAAAAAATAGGGGTCATTGACCCCATTCATATACTCTTCATCCGCCACTGGGTACGTGAACTTATCTGATCACAGTACGATACGGGATCACGCGAATCAAACGTGACTATAACCATTCGATTTTGATTGAAATGATGAATCTTCAATAAATTAACTTAAATAAAAAAAATAGTTAAATGTGACTAAACGTGACCAATCATATCGTGACTAACGTGCCATGTTCGTTCCTCCAAATTTGAACACGACACGTGAAAATGTCACTTGATCACGGTACGACACGGTACGTTATCCATACAAATCACAACATGAATTTACGAATGTACTCATAAAAGGAATGTATGTCATCTTACCAACAACACTCTTGAAAGGAATGATGAGAACCTTGATGAGTGAAATGCACTCCTCAGCTTTCCCTCTCATTTTAACAAATTATTGGATTAAAAAGTTTCTTAATTAATTTCACGATTGCCGTCACAGGGAAATAATTGGCTAATTAAGGTTGAAAGCGTTCAACATGAAATAATTAATTAATAGACAATACATCCAACTTTCAAAGTTTGTAATTTTCAACTATTTTGGACTTTGACATTTTCCTACCTCCACTAATGATTTATTAGGTGCATGCTTACATGTCTAAAGGAATAATTGACCATGACATGATCATCTAATTGGATAAATGTTACCCAAGAAGCACTGTAGTTAATGATCGAAGGGCTTCAGTTTTCTCCGAAGCTTATGGTGTGTCTAGAATGGGAAAAATGGCACGGCGGAACCGGCTCTGTCACGGAACGGCACGGTTACGGCACAGAACGGCACGGTGTCAATTACGTGCCGTGACCATTCGCGTGCCGTGTTCATCTTTTAAAACTTTGGCACGGCACGGCACGACACGTGAAAGATTTAGTCACGGCACGGCACAACACGTAATCACGCGAGTTCCGTGTAATTAGGACCATTAGATATTGATTTAATGGTAAATCTTGAATAAACTAACCTAAATTATGATTAAATGGTCACGCGAGTCACGTATGGTTACGACATGTTTAGGCACGGCGTGACTCACGTGGCGTGACCACCCCTTAATATTTTGGTCACGGTACGAGACCAAAGTCACAGCGTGTTAGTCACAACACGACACGGCATATTTTTTCCACTCTAGGTGTGCCTAGTAATTTAGAATTCAGATGGCCTCCATGTTCTGATAAGAGAAATACTGATCATAGTTCAAGCCCTTCAGATAATTTTGTTTTAGGATCTTCATCGCTCGCATGATGTATGCTATAATTCAGATTTTTTTTTTCGTGATTATTATTGTTGTAATTATTGATTATAGAGTAAGGGTTAGAGTGTATCATTAGTTTTGTGCTCCAATCATGCTTTATATTATATTTTTTCTATTTTCAAAATCTGAATAGTCAATTTCAATATTAAAATGTAATCGGAAACCAAATTATATATTTTTTTTAAATTTGCTCACTATTTTTTTAGAGAGGAGGGTTCAAATGCACCATTATTTTTGTGCTCTAATATGCTCCACATCATTTATCTCTATTTTCAAAGTCTGAACAGTCGATCTGAACCACTCAACATGATCTTCATAATAAAATATGCTTGGATACCAAATTTTATATTTTTTAGAATTTTTTTACTATTTTTTTAGATAGGTACAAAATCACTTTTTAAAGGAGATTCTGGACCATCCGATAAAGTGATATTGTACCTATCTAAAAAAATAGTAAAAAAATTCTAAAAAATATAAATTTGGTCTCCAAACATATTTTATTATGAAGATCATGTTGAACGGTTCAGATCGACTGTTTGGACTTTGAAAATAGAGATAAAGGATGTGAAGCATATTGGAGCACAAAAATTATGGTGCATTTGGACCCTCCTCTTTTTTAGATAGGTACAAAATCACTGTTGTGGATGGTTCAAAATCTTCTGAAAATAATGATTTTGTATCTATCTAAATTTTTAAAAATAGTAAACAATTTCAAAAAATATAAAATTAGTCTCCAGGCACATTTTAATATGAAGATCATGTTTGAACAGTTCAGATTAACTGTTCGGACTTTAAAAACATAAATAAGAATGTGAAACATGATTGGAGCACAAAACTAATGATGCATCTTAAGTTCTTAACCCTACTCTTGATTATATAGTTAGTTGTCACAAAAAATTTTAATATTGCAATAATTACTTCTTTTCCAAATTGGGTGAGCCGAGATTTTTTTTTTTCTTTCTATTTTTCAACCAAATTTTGTATATAATTTTGACATGAAGTACATATGCAGTTGTATATGCTTAACAGCTTAAGCAGTATAAGGCTCCACGCATATATGCAATAACATGCTCTAGTTTAAAAAAAAAATCATGTATATAAATTGTCATTTCATAAACTTATAAATTATATAGCATATTGTTGTATATTCTTATTTTTTACTACAATTTTCTAAAAAAAATATTTGGTTTGTAAGTCTTTGAAATTTTTTGAAATACAAATTCACATACTCTTGTCTTCATATCCTACCTCATATGCATCCACATATGCTTAAAATCATATTTTAAAACATCACATAATTTCGTATTTTCATAAATTTGATTAGCACTCTGTTAGTGCATAGTTGATATTTTAAAAATTACACTAACGACTGTTTAGTCCGTAAATAATTTTAAAATATAATTTTTGGATATTCGCAATTAGGGAAACAATTATTTTTAATATTCGCAAACAATTTTTAGCTTAATTTGGAATATGTAAAGACATTATTTTAGTTGCCAAATCAAAATTTAATTCTTAATTTTAGAATAATATGATTTCCTTGAGAGATTATCTGAATCTATATCCTAAAAAAACATTTTTATCTGAGAAACCCGGTAGAAATAATATTAATAATATCTTAATCTATTTTGTGCAAGAAGTTATTATCACGCCAGTGTAGCGAGTTTTGTAATTATTTTATCGTTTTACACTTATCACGCCAGTGTAGCAGTAGCACCTATCGTCACAATATAAATATAATACACTTGTGAACATTTGCAGGTTATTCATGCAATATAAATATAATACATAATTATCTATGATGCAACAACCCGCTACAGAGTTGGCAATACCAAAAGAACCCCGATCGTCACAAAGAAAGAAAGGCATATAAAAGCGAAAAAGGGTCTAATTAATGTAATGTACCCAACTGACTTTTCTATCCAGAAATATTTTATATTTCCAACACTTTTTTGGACTGAAGTGGAAACTAGGCAACTAAGGATAACGATGATTGATTTGATTGGCTTTAAATATCTAGGCACACACTCGTCATTCAGGACGAATTCAGATCAAGTGAAGTAACTCAAAAATTGGGTTTTGAATCGGGACCGTCTGATTCAAATTCGTGACCATCCATCAAAAGTGGAGCGCACGCATCCCGAGTGACAGATTCGAATTCCGAGGCGATCTCGACCGACAGATTCGATTCGGACGGTCCCGATCCGAAACCCAAAAATTGAGTTACTTTAGGGGATCCGGACCCATCTGCGTTGGGAGTTGGTTGCTTTTGTCTCTTTCTCCTTTCATTTCATCCCTACTGTTCTTGAAATTGTGCTTTGTCAAACTTAACAGAAAATAATAATACATTAAATGCTTGTCGGTACCCAAACCCAAGTGCGTTCCCAATGTGCCCACACTTTCCATAAAGGAAGCATGTTGTGTGTCAAATGTCAAATGCACTTTTTTGAGCTCTTTATTATAACTTGTCATTTATGGCTCCAGTTTGACTCCAATGTAGTTCGAGGTCAAATAAAGAATCTTTACTAGTCTTACCTTCGCCAGGGGAGCAGTTTGGATCCGATTAGCATCGGACTCAGTGAGTTTTTCATTTATTTAAAAAAATGGATTTTTCATTCAGATATGAGATCAATTTAACAACATATGAGATCAATGGATCAATGGATTCAGAGCATTAACAACATATGAGATCAATGGATTTTTCATATGAGATCAATGGATTTTTCATATGAGATCAATGGATTCAGAGCATTAACAACATATGAGATCAATTTAACAACATATGAGATCAATGGATCAATGGACTCAGAGCATTAACAACATATGAGATCAATGGATTTTTCATTTATTTAAAAAAAAATTGTGTTTATACGTAATTTTTTTTATATAATATAGAATAAAATAATATGAATACTATAAAATTTATCTAATTCGTAGCAAAAAAAAATTATATGATTGATTTTCATTCAGATATGACATTCATAGTTTGAAAGTTTGACTCCGCTTTTGTATCTTAGGTTCTAATTTTTTTTAATATTTCGTATCGTCGGATATAAATTAGATATACAATCATTTATTTAATTTTAAGTATCTATTAATTAATATAAGATTCTCGGTTATAGATATAAATTTATATATTTTTTAAAATTTTATTGTACGATAAATAAAATATTGATAATTAAATAAATGTTAATGATAATTATTAGTTATTTTCACTTATTAATTTTAATATAATAGACAATATATATAAATAAATAAAAATATAAAATTGAGTAGTGTATAATTTGAGTTTGAATCAGACCAAATTTAATAGTTTGATTGATTTTTAATTTAAATCAAAGGTTTAAATAGCGTTTATCGCGTTATAGCGGAACGGCTGAAAAAACGGCGCTATATGGTCATAGCATCATAGCTTTGTTGGTCCGAAAAAGCTATAGCGCACTATTTAGAACATTGATTTAAATTCAATTTGACCTCAACAAACAAACTAAAAGATAGTATTAGCTCATTCAGACCTCAATTTGTTTGCAACAAAAAAAACCAACCGGTTGCACTAACCGCTGAACTTTGGTTCAACGAAGGAATATAATAATAATAATATCTCTGTGCATCATCAACACCGTCCAACCTCTCTGGATTAAATTTTATTTTTGTAATCTATAAAACAAAGGTATCTTTTTCTGATGCGGATAGGAAGTACAAAAGGTGCTTCTATTAAAGTATTTTATGGCCCCACATTATGTAATTTAATTTAAGTGCATTGGTTTTTATTTGCAACTCTGTGGCTCAAATTTATTCTTAACAGAGAAGAAACAAAAATTGGATAGATGAATTATTTTTCTAATAAAAAAGTTGATAATCAATTTTTCATCAACCAAAAATATTTTTTGCAAGTAAAAAATGTTTAATTAGGAAGAAAATTTATTTCCATAACAGTTTGCAAAACAAAAATTCTAAAATTATACTTATTTATGTACAAATAGCAACTAGCCTCTCCCTCCTAAGCCTACCTCTCCTCTTTCTCGGTTGCTCAATATCAACTATATATATACATCTAATAAACACACCCCAACTAAACAAACCAACAGGTGAAAGCAATCAAAAACACACCCCGATTGTTATACTCACGCACCTAATTTATACCATAATTCTATAATTTACAAAATTTCACCTAGTGGAATCAAAGAGCTCCACTATGCATTTTCAAGGAAATTCACCGATCTAGCAAGAGCAGCAGGGTTTGCAATCAGCATATGAGATTTCTTCAACATGTTGCTCTCCTTCACCTCTCCTTTTGGTTCGAACATTTTTGCAATCTTTCCCCCAATTTTATCAGTTTTTTCATTTCTTGCCCCTACCATTGCCCAAATGGAACTCTTTGCCGCTTCTTCGGGGTTGTCAATCCTAAGTGTTTTCGGTACCCAGATATTACCATCCTTGGTACCATCTTTCCCTGCTTCTAAATTCAGTATACTTCCATCTCTAGAGTGCTTTCCTAAAGTAACGGATCCTGCACACGCACCACCAGTCCATGGAATTGGCCATGCACTGTTTGTCCATGGAATACAACCCCAATACGGGTAGATTTGAACACCGATACTTGACCCGTTATACACAGCTGGTACCGGGCCCCAGGCATAAGGCCAAGGCGCACTACCATCCGTAGTGGTGCTAGTTTTCATGTTGTCTCTCTTCTTTTCTTCATCTTTGCACTTTGAACCCTCAACCGAAGAAATGCTCGAGTTCTCATCCCCGTTTTCTATTATATGGAATCCATTAAGAGGCGGGTTTGGTTCTGACCCAAAACTAAGCACTGTAGCAGAACCGTTAACTTTTGAATTGACTGAGTTGCATTGTAATGGTTGAAGAAGCGGATTTGGTATGTGTAAACTTCGGTAGAAGTGGGATCCAGGGAGAGAAGATGGATTACTCTTACTCTTTCTCCGGCCAGCACCGACTGGTACATTGCGCATGGAGCCGCCAGCTGTCCAATACCTCTGACAATTTTTACAGAAGTGCCGAGGCTGGTTTACATTGTAGTTGTTGAAATAACAGAATTTGGTATCCATGCTGTGGCATCGGGGGCATGGGACAATTTTGTCGGGTTTCTTTAGGGGAGCCTTATCATCTTCCTCCTTTGAGGTTTCAGTGCTTGTGTTGTTGTTTTCATCATCTTCTCTGTTTCTGGAAGCGGATTCAGTGTTTTCGGGCTGGAAAGGTGTTAACAGGTTGGATGAGTTTTCGGGGTCTTTTTGTAAATCTTTATCTTCATTTTTGGATTCATGAGATGCACAATTAGGGGTGTTTGCTGCCTGAAATTAAAGGACATATTTGTTAGACAAAAATTACACGACTGTGTAAGCAGTGTTATAACACAGAAGGCTTATATTTTATAGAGTTAATTATAAAGTTCATACTGGCAAAAAAAATTCAATATGCCATGAATTGAATTAAAGTAGGTATTTTGTATTTTTTGGAGAACAAGGGTTCAACATATAATTGTACAGAACCAAATGGAAGAATAAGAATATTTTTTTTACACAAGTATCAGCCTATCAAGCAACATAACTCTTTTTAGATTTTACTTCTAGTTACTTCTATTACATAATCAGTAAAACACATTATATACTCGGGAAAAGTCGGATATAATTGAGAAAGCTTTTATTAGAAATCACCACACTAGATCTGAACTTGTATTGGTGACTTTCCATAACAAAAAAAGAATTTGTAATAATTGAAACATGGACAGGTTTGTAAAAGCTATCCACTTCTAAAAATTTCTAAGCAAAAGAACATTATCCCAAACTACAGAATCTATTCTTCTTTACTAGACAACTTTACTATGAATTAATCTAATTTTATCTTTTGGGTAACTATACAAAATTAGTCAAGTCAAGTCAGAGTTACTATGGAAACCCAACAACTGCAATCTCACGAGATGTTTGAAGCTTCTTCAAATTGATATTGATTAATTGAAAAAAAAAAAAAAAGTTCTTCGAATTCGATGTACAAAATAAGATATAAAGTAGATAATCACATACTTCTGATAGATTAAATGTGTACCGCTTTCAATTCGACTAATATTGACAATCAAGTAAAACAGGAAATATACCTAATCAACACCCACCCCCCACCCCACACACACACACACACACACAAAAGAGAACAATTCAATGCTTACTTGAATATATTTGATCAAATTATAATAAAAGACCTATCGATTGTAAACGAAAATTCCAATATATTCAGTATATCTCAGGTGGAAATCGAAAACCGTCATTGATTCTTCACAATGAAATAGAATACGAACCCGTCCCAATTTTTAACACAAATCGATCCGGTTTGATATCTGAAACCAATCTGCCTATCCTCTCTCTATTAATCAAATTTCTAATAAGAGCATCAATCCTAGCAGCCAAACGATCCCGAATAAAAACACAAAAATAGTACAACTTCAAAATTCCTCAATTAATACCTTCTCTTCTTCTACTTCGACGGGTTGAAGAGGAATTCTCTTCCCAAACAGCTTTATGACACAGTCTGACATCCTCCTCCTCCTCCTCTCTCTCTCTCTCTCTCTGAACAATCTAACAAACAGTTGACTGAAATGGAATTTTGAGAAGAGGTGTTGTAGTGTGAATTGTCTGAACTGCGAGTTTTAAGAGGAGAATGGAGGTGGGGCCACATCAGCAGGAACGAAGAGATTCTGAGCCACAAGTTCGTCCTGTGGCCTTAGGGAGCGTTTTTCTGATTCTCTTCTAAACCTTTTTCCATTGCCTTTTTTGTTTTGCTATTCGTACCCGAGATAGTGACCCCCAATGCTTGCCATACCATATTCAGGCAATCATGCTATTTGCTATTTATGCTTTCCATTTCTTTTTCTTTTTCTTTTTATAATCATAGCTTTAAGAAATATTCATTAAGTCTGGTCATGTCCCACAATATATGTTTGCATGACTGAGGTCTGATGTTATGTGCTAATGAGATAATTTGCACTTTAAGATTGAAAATAATCTATTTAAAGGTAATAAATTTGAATTTTTATGAAGTACATAAACTAAAATCTATTGCCTTCATAAAAATTCAAATTTATTTTAGTTTATGTACTTTATTACGGGTTAAAGTTTGTAGTACAAAGGAACTTTATGATATATAAAATTTCAAAGGCTAAAAATTAATGTTCGGAACTTATTTATCTACTTTAATTTTTAGTTTTGTGTTTAATAAGGTAAACAATTCAAAACTTATACAAATATGAACACATTGTTAAAGAAAAAAGAAGCGTTACAAATATGGATATAGATATAGATAGGGGACATAGTAACATTATCCGTTTGTTGTAGGTACAACTGGGTGCATATTGTGGGGATCTTGAATATTTGCCGTTTCTTTATGTCTCTTTTTGGAGAAAAATGCTTGATGTTTTAGATTTCGCCAAATGTAAAGGCCCAGTAGCTTTCTCACTTCTGTCCTGCTCAGCATCCAATATCTTCCTCTTCCACTAACGGTGGATTTTCAACATAGACCTACTGTGCATTCAATAGTTAGAGCCAGTTTCGTCACGGAACGGTACGGAATGACACGAAACGGTACGGTACGCGTATCTGTTACGTGCCGTGACTCGCGTATTCCGTGCCATGACCATTCGCGTGCCGTGCTCATTTTTTGAAACTTTGGCACGGCACGGCACGACACGTGAAAAATTAACTTGGTCACGACACGGCACGGCACGAGACCAAAGTCACGACGTGTTAATCACAGCACGGCACGTTTTTTCCACTCTAGTTAGACATACTCTAATAATTTTTGTGAAACCCCAAATGGATTAATTTTAAAATTTTTGTATTTTCTAGTGTATGGTTGTTTATGGAATGCTGTATTTGCCCAAAGGTTATTTTGACAATCTTGATAATAAGTTAAACCTACACTAAAATAAAAATTCAAAAAAATAATAATTATGTTATGGACATGGACATGGAAAATATAACAAAAACTTTTATTTTTATGTCACAGTTTTATTTTTAAACGTGAGCTAACACAATTGTCAAATATTAATAGCTTCAGCAAGTATAAGTGAGAATGGATGAGAGTTATGACTTGTAATTTCTTGAGCCTATGTTTACTATATCATATTATTGTTATTATGGCATGGTATTGTTATTATTCTCGCTTATTAATACTAATAGTACTATTATAATTATAATTATTGTATTATTTACATTATTAGGTCATTATTGGTATGATTATAGTTACCAATAAAATTATTTTCATCATATTATTTAATTGTAACTATTTATTTAGTTATAAGAGGAAGGTTCAAATTTTTAATAATACCTTCATTTTTTGCCTCCATTATATTTCTAATTTTTTAATTTTTAATAACTTAAATTTAAATCTTAAATTTCAAATTAAAACGGTTACATATAATCTATATCATTTTCTCTATAAACAGATAAAAAATTACGATAATTCAACTTTATATTTGTTATCATCATCATTTTACTATTATTGCTATTGTTGTTGTTGTTTTGCTATTATCGCTATTATCATCATTATTACTATTGCGATGATGATTTATCATCGTTATAATCCTTTTTATTACTGTTATGATCAGTATTATTATTATTATTATTATTATTATTATTATTAATGTCCAATCCTCTCACTTGTTCCCAAAAAATGGGTGTAATCAGTTTTTGATATTCATTGTTAAGAAATAATTGTAGGAAACTCAAACATTTCACTATCCATATTTCACTATCCATCTGTAAGATGGATATGTGACATGTGGCGGCTTAGAATAAATTGTAGGGTCCGCCTAGCTCTCTCCCGTGAACAATCCCCCGTTTCATCCCCGTCAGTTGCATTAATTAAGGTAGTTAGTTAGTTAGATGATACCTCGCATATTTAGTCTATTTTAGGCCTGTTTTAGTACCAGATTCGTGCCCTAATTCACCAGAATCATGTGCATTTCATCGATATATCTTTAGAATTTGGTACTGCTGAGTGTTTGTTTGTTTTCTGCAGGCTTGGAGCAAAACACACGAAGAAACGACGATTTGGGATGATCTGGTACGGCCCTTACCAAGTTTGGTACGGGTCTTACCGGACTTAGCCATTTTTCAGCTCATCACGCCTGGTACGGCCTGGCCGTACCAATTTGGTACGGGCCGTACCTAAAGGCGGCCTGACAGATTCAAATTTTGGCAGAGGCTATTTAAAGCGGGGAACTCTCCAATTTCGATATCCATTCCATTCCAGATCTAATTGAGAGCACAGTAAGAGAGAGAAAGAGAGCTAAGGAGCTAGGAGCAAGAAGGAAGGAAGAGGAAAGAGGCGAAACTCGACGGATCAAGCTTCATCATCTCGATCCCTTCGATCCATGGCTTTCTCTATCCCTTTTATTGTATTTTTAGATCAGATCATGTGCTGTGAGTAGTTATTTCAGTTTCTAGGGTTTAGAGATGGATTCTTGATTTACTTTGACTTTCTTTGACTTGTATCTTGTATGAACTCTTTTGATTGATTGATTGTGATTTTCTTTGCCATCTCTTGCTTTGATTGCTGTGATTGTGTATGATGAACCTCTAGGTCTAGATCAAACCTATCAAGGTCATGTGATCATCTCAATCTCTCAACCAAATCAATTGTTTAGAGTAGACTTGTTCGAATTGAAGCCGAGAGGTTGAATTCTCCTATAATCGACAGATTAGAGGGTGCCTTAGGTCTCCAATCAACCAGCTAGGGTAGATCTGTACCAACACATGAGAATTGAGGTGTAGAAATCCCTAAAAGGCAATCAATTGCATTCCAACCTAGATCTTGATCCAACACACGACGGTTGAGGCTTAGGAACCTTAGGTATGGTCAATTGAACCTTTCTAAAGAGTTTAGCACAAGGTACCAGCAAGAAATGCATCAACTCGAACTGGTAAGCTCTGTTCTGGCAAGCCAGTACGAGTCTTACCAGAGTGGTGCGGCCTTGCCTTACCAAGTTAAGTACGGCCTAGCCGTACCAACTTGGTACGGGCCGTACCACTAGAGGCAGATCACAGATGAAGTCTGAAACCCTGGAAACGCCTTTTATCCATAATCAAAACACAGTTTACATTTCTTCTAGCATTTTATTACATCTGTTTGCATTGTCAGATTTGTTTGAATTGATCTTTTAGGAACTTAAATACCAAACCAAATCTTTCTCACTTCTAGTTTTTAATTGAGTTCGGTGGATTCTAACCTAACAATTGCCCGTCCCTGTGGATCGATACCCGATTATATTACTCGATAGGGGTTGTGCACTTGCAACCCTTACTCGTGAAGTGTAAGCGCGGTTTTAAAAGGTACGCCCTCAAGCGTACCGAAACTTGCGTTGCGCTTCTGCGCGAACATTAGACTTTATAACTGTCAGTGTATTTTAAGAATTTGCAGAAGTATTCATATGTAGCACAACTAGTATTCATCTATCTATATGAAGATATTCACATTTGCAATAGAAACATATTTGGATATATTACAACAAGAAAGTAGGGGACAAACAACATGTGTGGGGGACCGCACAACTGTCAGAGCATTAATTAAGTGGGGGACCGCATAACCGTCAGCGCATTAATTAAGTGGGGGACTTCTAACTACCTTCAGCTCATTTTAGAAATTTGCAAAAAAAATATTCATCTGTAACACAACTAGCATTCATCCATCTATATAAATGTATTCATCTTTGCAATAGAAGCATATTTGGACACATCAATCACTCATCTTTTACACGTTTTTAGAGATGGGTTTTTTTTTCTCCGTTCAATCTAACCAATATTTTTGACGATCTGTGAGGAATTTTGCAAATCTAAAACCACGAATGTCTTCTACACAATTTTCTCTTTCAAATGAGATCCATGATGACATACTTTCGAGTTGTCCGTTGCACAAGTATTCACACCTCGTTATGCAAGTATTCATCCCGCATTAAGCAAGTATTCATCCTCATCGTGTAAGTGTAAATAGTTAATGTACCAAGAGTATTACACGTTTTTAGAGATGAGTTTTTTTTTCTCCGTTCAATCTAACCAATATTTCTGACGATCTGTGAGAAATTTTGCAAATCTAAAACCACAAATGTCTTCTACACAATTTTCTCTTTCAAATGAGATCCATGATGACATACTTTCGAGTTGTCCGTTACACAAGTATTCACACTTCGTCATGCAAGTATTCATCCCGCATTAAACAAGTATTCATCATCATCGTGTAAGTGTAAATAGTTAATGTACCAAGAGTATTACAAACATATGTGCATACCAAACAAATAAAAAATATTCATCCATAAGATATCAAGTATTCATACATATAAGTTAAAGTATTTATGCCTAAGATATTAAGTATTCATCCATAAACGTTGAAGTATTCATCTCTAAAACATTAAGTATTCATCCATATGTACTTAGTACGCACTGTTCTAATTCACCATTAATGAAGCTTTGTTCTTTGCAAATAACTCGGATCTGACCCGGCGGAGGCGGATCTGACCCGGCGATCGACAGTGATGGATCTACTCCGGCGGAGGCGGAGGTGGGAGAGAGAGGAGGCGGAGGTGGGAGGTGGGAGACGAAGGTGAGAGACGAAGGTGGAGGTCGGAGAGGGAGGCCGAGAGGGAGAGGTGGGAGAGACGGGCGGAGGCGCAGAGGGAGAGGTGGGAGAGGCGGGCGGAGGTGGAGGCGGAGGTGGAGAGGGAGAGATGGGAGAGGTGGGAGAGGGAGGGAGAAAGAGGAAAGAAATAAATGGAGAAAATTGGGTAATTAATTTGTAGGGCCATTAGGTAGTTAAAATTTTGAATTATAGTTAGAAAAGGTAGTTAGTTAGTTGGGGGATGAAATGGGGGATGGATAGATGGGGGAAGATATAATTACCCTAAATTGTATATCAATCTTCTTCCCCTGAAAATATTGAAGAAAAAAAAAATTGTGTAACGATATCTGTTATAAAAAATCCCGAAATTTTTATTGTTACCATCAGAAAAAATTAAAATTAAATCAATACTACCCTGCTGGGCCCTTATCAATACTACCATTCTCGCTAACCCAGTTCGCGCACCAAATAGGCTGGTGCGCGGACTGGGTTGGCGCACCAGGTGGTGCGCTGACTGGGTTGGCGCACCAACCTCTTCTGCCTATTAAGGCACCAACTCATTATTATTTTTATGTTGCGTATTTTAGATCGTTATTTCGATTAGTTTTATGTTGCGTATTTAGATATTATTTTCATATTACTTCTTATGTTGCATATTTTAGATCTCATATCCCGCAATACATAATACATTAAAACATAAGAACACACCATAGATAAAACATAACACACAACGATACATATTCCACAGTCATAGTATATTAAAACATAACACACAATACATAAAACATTACCGAAAGTCTTAACCCTAATACAAAATCGAAAGTTTGTACCATAATACATAACCGAAAACCCTAACCTTAATACATAAACAGAAAGCCCTAACCATGACATTATTGGGTACGGTTCCTAGCATCCCTTCTCCTTCTCGCATTCCTTTCGAGGGTAGCTCTGTTGGTCTGGTGACCCCTTGTCCTTCCTTCCAGTATGTCCATCCACATTGGGATCCAGTTGTGTCTTCTCTGACCCAACTTCACTAACCGGTGCTCTGGCGTTAAGATATCCCCTTCGTGCGGCAGCCAATCACCTTGATTGTCATACACGTGGAATTCTCAACTCCATGTGTCAATAAGCATTTGAATGTTGTAATAGTATTTACGAAGACATTTGGATCGTAGTTCCTACATTTTTCACACATTTGTAAGTTTCATCATCCAAGATTATTATGAAATTTTAACACACATTCGTACCTTATTTTACACACTGCCATCACATGAACACATGGTATTCCGGTGAGCTGAGGCTTTTGGCAAGAGCATTGCACCTCATGGTCGTTCTGCACAACGACCTTGTACCTACAGTCTCGGGACGTGTACACCCATTTGCCTGCCTCTATGTCAAATGGGATTTTCTCGCCATGTGATGTCACCATGAATTCCCCGGATCTATTGAATGCAACCGCGGTCATTTTGTTAGTCTTCTGGATGTGCTTGTTCAGCTTCAAGTGCGTACGAGTGGAGAAAAGTTGACCCTCTTGTTGGCATTCCACGGCCTTCTCTCTTCTTTGAATGAACCATGTGACACACTTGTAAAACGTCTCCTCAATAATTGCAGCAACCGGTAACCTACGAGAATTACAATTTACAGTTAAAATAAAGATAACCTAAAATATTTCATTAATAGTAAACTATGGAAATTGTGAATAACAAACCTGCGAGAAGTTTTGAAGACATTGTTCAGTGATTCAGAACCATTGCTGGTCATTATTTCCCAACGACTCCCGTCGTCCATAACTTGATAAACCTTCCATGGCTTAGCTGGTTCTTCCTCGTCATTTTCATTATACTTGCCACATGTATCCAAGTATGTCAGCCAATCAGGATTTCGCCTTCCGATTGCATCAATGTCATCTTGTAATCTTCTTCGCTTCTTCTTTTTAACCATCATCTTGAAGAATTTAGAAGCAACCTTATCCTGAGTGTGTTTTCCAAAATTCTCAAACACGTGTTGAGAACAGAACATGTGGGCACACTGCCCGTTCTCCTCTGACCAACCCAAATCATCTTGAATGAACACTTTCTTTATGCCCTTGTGCCGGTCAGAGACCACACACATGAACCTACAACTACCAATTACATTATCCCGCACCCACTTCATAAACCACCCCCAATTCTCAAACTCTTCGCTCTCTACCAATCCAAATGCTAGTGGGATTAACTGGTTCTCCGCATCATATCCGGTGACAATCAACAACTTGCCCTTGTATCTACCTGACAAGAAACAAGCATCGATACTGATGACGGGTCTGAGGTGACCTACTGCTTCTATACACGGACCCCATGCCCATGCCAACCTCATGAAATACCGGTACCCTACCTTTTCTGAAGGCTTCGAAACAACTTGATACATAGTTCCCGGATTTGCCCTTTTTATTGCCTCCAACAAAGGGACAATAAGCCCGTAAGACCCCTCCCAACTACCAAATGCCCGGGTAATCGCTAACTCTCTACCACGCCACAATTTGTTGTATTTTGGGACGATGCCCTCAAACCTTTCAGCAACCAGGTCCCTGATAGCTCTGATAGTAATATCAGTATTTTTTTCCAAAGAAAGTTTTATGCAGTTGGCGACCATAGAGGACGTCAACTGCGCATGATCTGACCTGGATGCATCTGCGTGGCATGTGTGCGGTACCTCATTCTTCGTGATGGCCCAAGTATTACCAAAGCCTGTGGCCCTCGCAACCAACCCCCACCTGCACTTGTTGTTCTGGCACTTAAACCTCAACATTGTTGTGTCGCTGTGTGTCTGTTTGATCTTGATATTTTTCTTTATGTGCCAGTGGTGGATTTTTTCTTTCATTTGATCCTTGTCGTTGTACGTCATCTCCTCAGAAACCATTGTTCTTTCTCCAACCTAATTGAAAATTCAAAAAATTTAAATTATTAAATTTTCAAAGAAATAAAAAATTCATATAAGTTCAAAAACGAACCTCCGAACCCGCAAAAAAAATGTGGTCAGCCTCTTCAAACCCCGAAGTGTCATGAAAAGCTGGAAACGGGTGTCTCTCTCCACGACCCAATATCGGCCACTTTCGCATACCCAGCACGGGACGATTGTCTTCCTCGTCACTGTGATCTATTGTCTGCCCACCGTCGTCACTAGCATCCCAATTTTCCTCTGCCTCCCGTTCTTCAGGATCCTCTTCTGTATTGTCAATATAATAACGTGGTTCTGGGGTTTCAGATCGGTTCCGGCTAGAGCTGGAGGATGGAACCCGAGATCGGCCCCGACTAGAACCAACCTCCGTGGATGAGGACCGACTAGGACCAGCCCCCGTGGATGGGGACCGACTAGTACCATCCCCCGTGGATGGGGACCGACTAGTACTAGCCCCCGTGGATGGGGACCGACTAGTACCCGCTAAATTTAGGGCCCGAGTAGGACCCGTCACTTACTGATCCATGCCCCGACTAGGGTTCTGTGTACGGTTCTGTCTAGGGTTCTGTCTACGGTTCTGTCTGGGGTTGGCAACCACATATAACTCTAGGAACTTGAAAGGTGTTGTCAAATTCAATGTCATTTGGGTATACAACCCCCAACTGTTATCGTCTAGTACAGGGAGCTGTTGGAACCATGTTTGGTTGCCTTGGCCAATATTAATTCTGGCGGAAATTACCAGTTCGTAATAATTCGGGTCAATACCAAGTTCCTGGTACACTTCCCTAGTTATACCGGTGAAATCTAAATTCGAGCCGATATTGAACACTTTCTGGGGTTAGGTACTGTAATAAGCACCATTGGGCCCTTGTAATACTTCACCACCAAAATAACAAGCAATTCCAATCATAGTTACCTGAATTACAGAACAAACCCAACATTTAATAAATTTACAAAAAATTAAAAAAATAATTAAATAATTAAAAAAATATAAAGGACTAGAGTGAAAAAAACTTACTCTTTGGTCTTTGCGAGAATGTTCTTTGCTGCCTGCTGGCTTGGGTCGAATGGAATTAGCACAGTATACTGAGTTGGTGCCTTAATAGGCAGAAGAGGTTGGTGCGCCAACCCAGTCCGCACACCAGCCTATTTGGTGCGCGAACTGGGTTAGCGAGGGTGGTAGTATTGATAAGGGCCCCAACAGAATGGTATTGATTTAATTTGGATTTTTTTTCTGATGGTAACAATAAAAATTTCGGTAAAAAATCTAAGCCATAATAAATGAGAAGCTATATGGTTTAATTACAACGTAATAATTCAGATATAGCTAATTCTTTGAGACGATAATACACTCAATAACATATTTTTTTATTGTGAAAAGCGTGTGTCCCATGAGTAGAGTGGAAAAAATGTGCCGTGCCGTACCGTGATTAACACGCCGTGATTTTGGTCTTGTGTCGTGCCGTACCGTGCCCAAGTTAATTTTTCACGTGCCGTGCCGTGCAGTGCCGTGACCAAATTAATTTTTCACGTGCCGTGCCGTGCAGTGCCGTGACCAAAATGTCAAGGGGTGGTCACGACACGCGAATAGTCACACTACGTGAGTTACGCCGTGTCTAAACGTGCTGTGATCATACGTGACTCGTGTGACTCGCGTGATCATTTAATCATAATTTAGGTTAGTTTATTCAAGATTCACTATTAAATCAATATCTAATGGTCCTAATTACACGTGACTCGTGTGACTACGTGTCATGCCGTGCCGTGACTAAATCTTTCTCGTGCCATGCCTGCCAAAATTTTAAAAGATGGACACGGCACGCGAATGGTCACGGCACGGGACACGCAAGTCACGGCACGTAACTGACACACGTGCCGTGCCGTTTCGTAACAGAGCCGGCTCCACCGTGCCATTTTTCCGACTCTACCCATGAGTATTGGACTTTCTTTTGAATTTGATGGGCTCCTACAGATCCACTTCAAGATATGTGCACCCCACTTCATTCATGCACCCGCTTCAATATTCGCACACACAGATTTTGAAGTGAATCAGATGGTATAGGAGCCCATCAGACTCAAAAATGAGTCTGATTTAATCAAACGCACTCTTCTTCAATCTTTATCTCGAATTAACCAGAAAAATAATAGTTTTTTGCAATATTTTATTTAACCAAAATGTATAGATGTATTGGTGCTTTTCGAGTTCTCTTTCAAGGCAAACTCATTCGCCAGTAAAAATCTAACAGACTAAAACTAAGTCATTCGATCTGTATATAAATTTGACAAAAGAAAATAAAGTTACAAATTTACACAAATTTTAATGTGAATCACACGACTTAGATCGAATATCAAATCGAATTTGATTCGATGTTATTCCCTTCTTTCGAGTCTACTTCTTCAGCATTAACACACTGTTTGAATTTGGCTCCGGACCGTTCCATCATAGGCCATACATACATGTAATGTACAGGATCCGTTAATGTTCGTGCAGATTTAAATCAGACGGTCCTGATCTAAACTCAAATTTCGAGGATCCGATCGAATTGCCTTCTTTTGACATGTAATTGGGTAATTGGTGTTGCGGGTCGGCGCAATTAACTAACCGTGCGTGCGCGCGCATTCACTGGTTGGCGACAGTCGACAGGCAGATTGGCTGTCACTGTTGGCCTTTTTGGGGGCAATATTTATGTTTTGGTACCTCACAATATAAAAAATACACAAGCAATTGGTGTTGCTATCACATTTTATCAGTCTTTAATGCATTCAAGAAATTGTCGGGGCTTTGTTAAGCTTTCCAAAAACAAGGATGTTTCGTGCATCTCTCGTGTGTGTGTGTGTATAGAAAATTACTAATATGTTATGCATAGCATAGAGGGCATCCGTGTTACGGCTCAATATTTAAGTTTTCAAAATCTTAACGGTCAATTCAAACCGTTCAACATGATTTTCATATGAATATGTACTTGCAAATCAAATTTTACATTTTTTAGAATTTTTTTACTATTTTTTTAGATAGGTAGAAAATCACTTGATCTGAATTCTGTACCATTCAGATCAAGTGATTTTCTACCTATCTAAAAAAAAGTAAATTTTTTAAAAAAAATGTAAAATTTGATTTGCAAATACATATTCATATGAAGATCATGTTGAACGGTTCGAATCGACTGTTAAAATTTTGAAAACTCAAATATTGAGCCATAGTACGGAGGCCCTCTATGTTACACGTAGCACCGTAGCCAACTCCATATATATATATATATATATATATATATACATATATATATATATATAGTATGGCTAATTTGCTGCTGGCAGCATTTCGGCCAAGTGTTGCCAGCAGCAAATCTGCCATACTGATGTTCAAACAACCGATCCAAACCGTTCAACATGTTCTAAATATTGAAATGTGCTTGGAGACCAAATTTTACATTTTTTGGAATTTTTTTACTATTTATTAGGCCACTTTGAAAATTCCAGATCCGGGTGAACAGTAAAAACAGTCTGGACCATATGATCTGGAATTTTCAAAGTGGGTTAATAAATAGTAAACAAATTCCAAAAAATGTAAAATTTGGTCTCCAAGCACATTTCAATATTTAGAATATGTTGAACGGTTCGGATCGATTGTTTGAACATCAGAATGGCAGATTTGCTGCTGGCAGCACTTGGCCGAAATGCTGCCAGCAGCAAATTAGCCATACTCTATATATATATATATATATATATATATATATATTTTAATATGATAATATTTTCTCGAAATGCTGGCTAATTCAATTTGATATCTGCTAAGATAAATATATATATGCATCTGTGTTTGTATTATTTTAATTATAAATAGACCAGCACGTGAATTTCATAAATTTGTTAATAATTTTGCATTTAAATATTTAATTAGAATTTGATTCCGATCCATGACAGCCCTATTTGCAGTGACTTGAGAATTTTTTTTATCTGACCTTGCATTTAGTACTCCACATGTCCATGCCTAAGAGCATATTAATTGTGGTGAAATTAAATAATGTAAATGCAAAATAAGGAGTTAATATTTAGTTTTTTGTATTGTGGCAAAGAACAATGCTCTCTGTGAATGAAGTCACATGTTCGAAATTTGAATTAGAGGGTCCTTTAAGTTTAAAGTAATTTGAGAATGATTTGATCATAGTTAGAGAAATAAGATTCCAATGATCTGTACCAAATAATTAGTTATCATGGATTTTTAAAATTTAATATATTTTGAATCAATTTTAGCTTGCTTTCTAACGAATTATACATTTAATTTTGATTTTCATTCATCTTTCCAAATTGTATCTATATTTGTATGGAATAAAATAATTGCATTTGAATATAAAATTTTCATAATTTTGCAAGTTCATTTAAATAAAATGTTCAAATGTATATCGTTGATTTTTTTTTGTTGAGGTTGGGAAGCATTGCAATGAGTTAACTTGATAATTTTAACAATATTCCTCTTTTCAAATGAAGGATTATTTATAATAGTTATTTTGACACTTTTTACAAAAAAATAAAATAAAAAAGGAAATTAATAGATATGTTAGAGTGAGGCTACAATATTATGCATACTGCGGATCGGTTCATACTATGGATCAATATTTCAATTTTCAAAGCTCAAATAGTTAATTTGGACCGTTCAACGTGATTTTCATATGAAAATGTACTTGCAAACTAAATTTTACATTTATATAGTTTTTTTTACTATTTTTGTAGATAGGTAGAAAATCACTACTTTTGAATGGTCTAGAATTTTTAGATCAAGTGATTTTCTAACTATCTAAAATAGTAAAAAAATGTAAAATTTAATATGTAAGTACATTTCCATATGAAGATTATGAAGATTATGTTGATTGACAAAATGCCAGGTTTCAGATATAATATTGTATAATTCCTTAAATTGAGAACAGTTGATATTCTTCGTGAGCAACCAGCCTGGTTAGAAAAAGAGTTGGAGACAATTTCATGTCAGCCTTCAGTCTAAATTAATAGCACTTTAGAAGAAGTATATTTTTCTTTGACTGAACAAGTCTCTTAGTTTATTATGTTACTCTTTTTCCGTTTCCTTTTCCTTTACCTTTTCCTTTGCCTTTTATTTTATAAAGGCGAGTCAGCATTGCATGTGATCTGACGAAACTTTCTTTCCCCCATGCAGGTATAATATCAGCTGTCTAAATTTTAGCCCCAACTACATCTACTTGGATATCAGGGATAGCAGTCCGGTACAGATTATTTTTGTTCTATTGAGAATAACAGTCCGGTTCAGATGTAGCAGGGTCTGTCAACGGAATTCATTGTATTGTTCCTACGAAATCTAGAACTGTCCATTTTATATCTAATGATCTAAATCTTGCTTGAACTGTCCATTTTATATCCATTTTGGTCAAATCCAATTCCAACCGTCAGATAATGAATTGACAACCATATTAGGAGAAACTATTTAATGGATTCAGTAAGCCGGAGAGAAACTGAACATATTTAGCATAATTTGATACTGTTTTAGCAGCCTGAGTAAAAATTGTGTTAACTAAGTAACAAATTTCAGTTCCCACTGAATTTGCTCCCGAAAAAAAATATTATTTTTATCTACAGTTTTCATCAATTGATCATGGATTAAAAATAAAAATAAACTCTTTTCCTAACAAAAGACAAATTGATTTACAAAAGAGGACATGGATCCAGAAACATATGTGGCCAGTATACTCTCTAAATCTCATCTTTGCAAATTCTACATAAATTTAATACAAATGTATTTACAGAATCCTAAGCATGATCCACCCCACCCTGGGGCCCGGAGTCAAATAATTTCTTCTGATGAAATTTAAAATAAACAAAAAATTTGAACCCGTTTACAAAATTCAAATGAATGGGGGTCCTGAATAACAGTTGTTATGAAGTAGGATTTGGAGCACCAATAAAACCAAATCCGACAATTGTAAATGCGACAGCTTGTAGGAATGCGTATACATGGTAATTATTATTTCCGAAAACGAGATTATATGAAGCACACATAAATAGCAATGCTGCAAGTACAAGCTCCCATACATAAACCCTGAAAGCCAGAAATAATATAGTACATACTCTTTTGTCAATATTAACATGGTGCTGAAAATTTAAACAATTATGCTGTGGAACAATGTATTTTAAAGTATCATCTCAGTTATGAAATAAATAAACAATTAAGGTGTCGACTCATTGGACATAGTTCCATTGAACTTGTGCCACAGCACATTAACCCTTAGATAAAAAAAAAAAATGTATGCATCCACTTCGGGTAGAGATGGAGTGGTATAAATTAGTACACTTTTTTATGCAACTTTCCCTTCAGAAATATTTGAGTATAGTGGGGAAAAAAGATGAAAAATATAAAGATAAAAGTCAAATTGTAAGGAAATGTGAAAAGTATAAAAAAATAGCATTCACCTTTCAGAGCATTTGGTAGGGGCAGGTTCAAGTAAAGGGACCTCTATATCAGCCTTGTCTCTTATAAGCTGCCCTTTCTTCTCTGTAACAACCCACTGATTCACACTTGACGTCCCTAGTAGGCCAACAATGGCTGCTCTCATTCTGTGCAGTGCCATCACGTTCTCAAACAAAATCCATAAAGGCATCAAATGCAGAGAGCTGTGTAATTCAATGGTTTACATAAGAAGAAAAGGATGAAAAGAAACTGTTAAGTTTGTCATAATGCTAGTTTACCGATGCAAGGGGTAATAACTTTTTGAAACTTTTGCATACATGCCTCCTGAGAATGCTCAGTTTGTTAAAAGGAGACAATTAAAAGAAAATTACAAAAGAGAAACTAATGACTAGCATAGCAAAATTATGGTATATGCCCCTTTGAAACATTAATGTTTTATGCACTTAAAATCACCTCAGCTAGGATAACATCAGCAGAATTGCCAGGGGCAGATCTATGTATAATTCACCGGGTGCTTAGCCACCCCCATGATTTTACATTTTTTTAATTAGGTATATTGAATTTTTATTTTTCTTAAAGTTTTTATATAGTTCAGCCCCCCTCATAAATTATCACGCGTGTGCTTGTAGCCTAGTGGTTAGAATTCTAATTCAAGTCCCGGCCATTCATTATGCATTTTAAATGTTAGTCCCCCTCCCCCTAAATTTTCTAGTTCAGCCCGTGAGAATTGCTAATAGATCCAGGGGCCCATGACAAAAGTTAACATTTTAATCAGAAAGAGAAAGATTACCTAGGATTTCTAACTGCATTGAGGATTGTAATTGTGGTCGGGATGTAGACCAATCCCCAAACAGGAATCTCCACTTCAGGGACTAAAATGGAAACGGGGATAACCACACAGTAGAAGCAAAATGTGACAATTGGGGCTATCACTCGCCTCACAAAGAAAAAACTATACAATACATGAATCTTTTTCAATAGCGATACCTCCTGATCAAAGCAAAGATAAAAACATGTCAGGCCAGTACTAGACATCCTGGTACTGAGCTGGTAGGTTTCCCAAAACTTTTGGTTTGATGCTAGATCTAACATTTTACCTTATTTGCAGTTAAACCCACAAGCTATCATATATTAAGCAAGTGCAACCAACATTGAGAATGGAAAATATTCATATTCCAAGAATGTTCGGTGTTAATCAGAAAATCAAAAGACGTGTGCAGGTTGTGGGTCGCATACAAGAAATGTTGAGTACTGTTGCAAATACAAATTTTGCAACAAATAACCTTTGTATAATTGTATTTATTTTGAACAGCAATTAATTTTCAGCTTTTCAGGTACTGCGTTTAAGATTTCAGACCAACATTTTAGGCTGAAATAACATTGAGCTTTATTAATTAATGGACAGGGTAAATTTTTTAAAGGCAGAACCTATAGGGCTCATAATGTTGTGCATAAACTCAAAAAGGTATGAAGGATCAGTAAAAACAGAGAAGATGCTTCTAAAAAAAATTGGAACCTTGTTGGTGGCAATGTCCCAACCCATTTTTCTAAATAAATAAACTGCGCCACATGTCCACCGGTGTTGCTGGTGCCTGTATGCTTTGAGTGTACTTGGCAGTTCACTCTTCACCTATGAGAACATAAAATCTATTAACATATGCTGAATGGGCACACATGATACTGGTATCAAATGGTTTACTTTGACATGTTCATTTATCAGTATTGTATTTTTCTTCAATATGTTATTATATAATATCATGTTTTATTTCTGTTAATCATAATGAACAGAGACAAGAAACAACATACTCTGATGTCACCAACATATAAAAATTTCCATCCCTTGAGAGTGGCTCTGACGGCCAAATCCATGTCTTCTACTGTAGTGCGGTCTTTCCACCCTCCAGCTTCATTTATGGCTGAAATACGCCACACACCAGCAGTACCTAATTCATTGACCATGCTGCCATCAGTCAACTTTAGTGACTGATTTAAAAAGGTACAAGTATAAGCTTGGAAAACAAACACCAATAGATGTCCTTTTTTGGTAGCACAGGCCTTTAGAGCAAATATTGGCTAACATAGTTGAACGCCCCAGGTTTTAAAAAGGTACAAGTAATAAAGATCCAATCAGGTCACTGTTTTCCTTTTTCCTTTTTGCAAATTTTAGCAATTATTCTACTGTATTTTGCAAATTGCAACAGCCAACCCCACATATGTTGTAACTGAAACTGATACTTTGGATATTGTGCATTCGTCACGTATGATACCAATTGCTAAAACCAAAGTCATGTCAAGCAATAGAAAAAAAAAAACATAAGAGCAAAATGAACAAGAGGTTTATATAAACTTGCTTGATGGCCAGGTTTATATAAAATCTATACCAAACAAATAAAATATGCTTTTCTAAATTTTAGTTCATTTGCAAAATAAAAAAAAATAAAAGATACAATTTATAAAAAATAGAGGCCAAAATAACATCCAAAAGAAAATTTCTTTTTGGAGACATTTATCTAAAGTTGAGGTGTCATTTGACAATACATCAAACAAAGTTTGTGGACTGCTGCCAATCTGAGAAGTGTCAGCTGCAATTTGAAAAGACACTAAATGTTGAATTTGCCCTTACCGTTGAAGCCAAAGAAAGAGAAGGTAGTAGAGCCCGACTCCTGCTCGACTTTAAAATGGTAGTCGAGAGACATCTTCTGGATACGTGTCATCAGCAAGGCACTATAATTAACTGCAAAACATAACCCAGCCAAAAATAAAGGCCAGGTCAGTGTTCGAATCCAAACACATATTTGCAAGGAACACCCCTGTCAATCCAAACATTTTTTTCTAGTCAGGAGTGACCATTACATTTAAAATTCATTTGATGTAGTGTATTTAGAAATATTTATTTACAAATAGAATGAATTCACTGACAGTACTAATTCCAGCTTGATCATTGTTTTATTTTGATTATTTGGCTCTTTTCTTTTTCCTGTTTAACTGTATATCTAAGGATCTGACTGGAGTTCCAATTGAGACATAAATGCCCAGATGAGGTTAGCTGGTACAAAATTGAATTAAATTGAGGCTTTGTTTACAGAACAATGCTCGGCTGGGGCTTAGCATTTGGATTAACTTTGTTTCTTTAAACTGTGGTCCAATTTTTGCATACATAAACCCAGCACCTAAATTATATTACTTTGGTTTTAGTTCCATATGGACTATAAAAAATTGACAAAATATAACCCTTCACATAAGAAATATAAAGGTAGGATGTCATATATTCAAATATCTCCAAAAGGTTCGGTCAAATTATGAAAAAAAACAAATGTCAGGTATAACCTCCAAATAGAAGAAAGAAATGGTGTAATTTGCAAGACAAAAAAAGATGGTTCATTATTAAATATATGAGTAAAAAATTCTTCAAAAAAATATATGAGTAAAATGAAAAAGAACTAACCAAAATCCCAGCGAGTTTGTACAAGGGCAATTTCAGGATTGTGCACAAGAAATGGAAGTGTTTTCAGGAGGAAATCAGAATCAGGCTGGAAATCTGCATCAAATATGGCAATAAAATCACACTGCTTAGCATAGTGGTGCTCCATGCCTTTCTTTAATGCACCAGCTTTGTAGCCTTTCCGGTTGCTTCTGACCTCGTACTTTATGTCTATTCCCTTTTTTGCCCATTCTTCACATTCTACCTTCACTAGATCCTTTATTGAAAAAAGGAGAAGAGGGGGAGAGATATCAGTTAATATGATAATAGACGAATTGTGAAAATATAAAATGTCATATGAAATTATGTTTGGGGGAGAGATATCAGTTGATATGATAATAGACGAATTGTGAAAATATCCATGTCATATGAAATTATGTTTTTTTCTTGTAAGTAAATATCTCCTAAAGGAAAACTATAGAAATTTTATGTCTTTTTCTTGTGTAGCTAAACTAGAAGCTGGTAAATTGTGACATTTGCAGGGTGTGAGATGAATTTTCCTCGATTCACATACCCATGTCATATGAAAAACATTATGTTCTTTTCATACAAGTAAATCTACAGAAGAAAAAATATTGGAATTCACAGCCCTATAGATTTTGTTATATGCAGCTAAACTTGGGTCATTGCACTAGCAATGTGATGAGTATTCAAATATAACTATCTATTATGAGGTAGGTGCCCTGAAAATGTACAAGTTCTTGAGTTGACATGAAAATAAGGTGATATAAGAACAAAAATTAATTGGAAATTGAAGTCATATAATGGTAGTATGTAAGATGCCTGATCACAATAAAATAAAAAATATTTTTCTTGAAACATGACCAATCGTTGAAACTCAAGTTAATCAATCCATCAAATAAATATACATAATTAAACATGCTATTTTGTCTTTGACCAAGTCTACGTCCATTGTTCAAAATTGAGTTGTTGATGACCTTGTGCTCAGTTGGAAATAAGCAAAATGTGTTACAAAATGAAGAGTCAAGGGGTAAAGACTAACCAAAAGCTTACAAAAGGAACGGTTGGCCACAGATATGAAGTAAAGACTGGCCAAAAGCTTTCAATTGGGTAAGCTAAAGTAAAGACTGACCAAAAGCTATCAATTCCCTACTTTTCCAAGACCAATTTGGTCTTAAGAGTAAGATGGAAACATCTCCAATTCATAACATTTCACAACTAGACTTAAATATGCCCAGATATTTCTGAAGAGCCAAATAATCTTGTAGTAGTTAACTACCTAACTTCATATATATTTAGATGTATCTTTGTCTCTTTCCATGCACTAGTAAGTAGTGGCTTTATTCAGACTTGTTGCCAACCAGATCTAGACAAGAACAGGCACCAAAGTACCAATCTTACGGAAAGAATCTAACTTTGACAGAAAACCTTTCACACAAGCTAGCTAAGGTTCCAACTATGGAACCCACATGTCATACCAATCTTTTAACAGAAGTTTTCCATTACTTCTGAATTTATTAGGAAGTAAATTACCTTGTTATTTTTTGGAAAAGTGAAATTCTTATACAAAGTGTTGTTAGCAGAAAAGGCCGTATACACATAACTGTACCGGTACATAATATGTTGGCTAGTGCTTGTACTAGATCATGTCAAGACTCCAGGAACCACAAAACAGCTACCTACCACCAGCCTGGCATGCTGCCACATTATTAGAATCTTAGGTATTATTCGAATTCTAAGCACAAAGTATTAAATTTTTTCTAGTACGAAGGCTCTCAGAAATTTTTCAGTCTGACCATCCTTCATGTGCTCAATTAAAAGTATACTGAGGTTATTCCACACAATGCTTTTGCATATGACTATACCTTAATTAGCGGGTCAGTTGAATCATCTAATATCTGAATTATAATCCGATCGGGTGGCCAAGTCAGTGCACAAGCCGCTCTGATGGAAAGATGATATACCTGTATATTACAAAAAGGCCCACAAATTAATTAAACTCAAATCTCAGACAAGATATGTAGTGGGAACCATATAGAACAAATATTTAGGCTAGCTCATTGAATGCCATCTGGAGAATTCATGAAATTGAGCTTACTGTTACCTCAAAAAAAACCAATGTTTTAAATAGCGTTTATAGCGTCATAGCGGGAAGGCTACAAAAAAAGCTATAGCGAATAGCGTAGCTATAGCGGAAGCTATTCCAAATAGCGTTTTTTTTTTACAAAAATTATATTATATATTTGTACTATATATTAACATTATCTAAAGTTTCATATAACAATAAATAACACCAAATTAATTAAGAAATTATAATATTCATATTGAACTAGTACAAAAGTCCATAGTTCAAAATATCCATAATAATATCATAAACTATCGATCTTTTTCTATACAAAATATCTTAAGCATCATGATTCATTCTATTTTTTTTTTCTATACAAAATAAATGTTATGGATCTTTATTTAAGCCCATATAAATTGTCTAAAAAAGCCCAATATGCATAGCGCGCTACACGCTATGCGCTATAGCGGACCGCTATTACCGCTATAGCGGCCGTAGCGCAATTAGCGTATTTTCATGTCATAGCTTAGCGTTTAGGGTCCAAAAACGCTATAGCGCCGCTATAGCGCGCTATTTAGAACATTGAAAAAAACAAAATTGTAGTGACAGTGTCCAGAATTATCACTTTCCTGTTAATTCCTACAGATAAATAACTTCATATCTAGGAATAATAAAAATTGTAATCTCTAGGTCAAACTTTTGTTTTGAATTGATTAATTCCAAGATAAACCAAGATCTATCTAATAGCTCTTCTTGTTCACTATAATGATAACATTTTTAATTTTAATTCGTCCCAACTCCCAAGCAAAAACTAACAAGTTCCTCCTAGAACTCTGATTCCTGGATTATCTTGAAACAGTCCAGCGTTTGTTTGTGAAAGACAGAAACGAAATAACTATACACTAATTTTTTTTTGGAAAGAGATGGAATCACAAGTCCCTCAGGAATTAAGATCTTTCTCTTCAAAAACCAATCCAATCTTAATTGATTCCCTAGTAAGCAAGCTAAAATCCCCAAAGGCGAGAGAAAGAAATCGCTCACCTCCTTCTCATTGTACATGGGAATCTGAACAAGCACCATAGGGTAATCCAACCCCCCCTTCTCAGCATCTCCTCCCATGGCCTCCCATTTGTACCTCTTTTCTGGCGTTCGCCGGAACAGTTTAACATATAAGCTGACCGCGCTCATAAATACTGCCTCCAGCAAAAGCATGAAGGACATAGCCATGCATAGTACAACCGCCGCATACAGGATAGGCGCGATCACGTGGGCGCGCACATGCGTCCCGATCAGGACGACATTGTCGAACGAGGACCGGAGGAGGAACGGACGGAGGACGTTCTGCCACGTGGCGGAGTTAGGACCGTCGGAGGTGGCGGGGAGCGCCATTTGTGCCGAGAGGGATGGTTTGGTTTGGAAAGTGTTTATCTCTGACTCTGTGCCCAATGGAGAGAAACTGGGGCACTGCCGCACTGGGCACGGTACAACGCTTTTATAGGATATTAAGGCATTCACATCCTCCCCGGTACCGTAAAAGGAAATCTTTTAGAATTAGTCGATCTGGACCGTTTTATTTAACTTTACACGAATCTCAAAGCCCAAATAATAATGCCCCCTGTGCTAGCCCGAATCTCAAAGCGAAGAAATTTTTTTATACATATTGGAGAGGAAACTCTTCCGAATATTTTAGGACCCAAGTCCCAAGGTAATAAGAAACAACTTTTCCACCGTCTCCGTCTATGCTGTTCTTTCAAATGATTTTGAAAGCTATGATTATTTAAAAAGAATTCAAGAACATTGGTCCAAACTTATTCTCCTGTGTGCTGTAGTATTCTATTATATGTGGGGCACCCCCTCCAGTCGCTCTGCTGAGATCCGACATGGATGGCACATCGTTGGACCTAGATCACATGAAATAAATACAGGATTGGTGGATTTCTTTTGAATTAAATATGTATTATGTAGGGTAGAACTAGGGTGTTCTTGTGTTCACCGAGTGCTTGGTGAACTCAAGTCTAAAACCCATCGGATCAGCTTCAAACGACGAATTCGAACCGTTAAAACCCACCTACTTTACGAGTGATGCGTCTACATGTAAAAATTTTATACTTTCGAATTAATTTAGAATAAAGTCAAGCGGTCAAAATTAGAAGGTTAATAAATTAATTTTAATACATTCATTTTTTGATATTTTTTGACCACTTGACTCTATGCAAAATTAATTTCAAATTTTAAATTTTTGCATGTAGATGCATCACTCGTAAGGTAGACGGGTTTGAACGATTCGGATTCGTCGTTTGAAGCCGATTTGATGGGTTTTAGACTTGAGTTCACCAAGAACTTAGGTGAACTCAAGAGCACCCTAGTTCTACCCGTATTATGTATATGCTTTCTAAAATGAAAGCAGCGGAGGGATTCCATTCAACAAAAAAACATGCTTACAGGCATTACAGTAACCAGAACATCCTCATGGATGCATTTCTTATACTAAGCCTGACTCTCTAGAAAAGAAAAGAAAAAAAAAAACCCAATAGCTAAAGAGGCAGAAATTGTGAGAAACTGGTATACGCAGTATCGTATCGCTAGAAGATACAAAAAAAAATACTATATTCAAGAATGACCAAGTACTATATTCAATTCTTGAAAATAACATTTAAAAGATAGGGTAAATTTCACTAGAGGTCACTAAACTTTGTTCTTTGTCACGAATTGGTCACTCAACTTTGATTTGTCCCTCCATAGCCACTGAACTTTTATTTTGTCCCAATCAAGTCACTCTATAACTTTTCTATCCAAATTATAACGGAATATGCTCATTCCGTCCAAAAATTTAACAGAATATGCTCATTCCGTCCAAAATACTAACGGAAAAGTTATATTCCGTTAATATTTTGGATGGAAAAGCTATAGGGTGACTTGATTGAGACAAAATAAAAGTTCAGTGGCTATGAAGGGACAAATCAAAGTTGAGTGACCAATTAGTGACAAAGGACAAAGTTTAGTGACCTCCAGCGAAATTTACCCTAAAAGATACTATGAGTATATCAAATCTTTAATAAAAAAAAGACATTTTTTTACAATCCTAATTACTTAAGTATGAAATAACATCTAAAAAATACTAGACGTGTGTGGCCTACTGATACAAATTGTTTAGGAACTAAATTATAACTTTTTAGTTTCATAGCAACTTATTTGACTCACTAGAATGGAATTTGTGGGGTGCGGTACCGATGGGTATTTGACACAATTCATTGGATTAAATTTGGTTTGATGTTTCATTAGAGCCGTTCAATCAGCATTAAGATACACGCAGATAGTTTTAGAATTCCTGCTAATCAAATATATAAATTTTAGGCGGATCGAACGACTTCAAACATGCATCAAACCGAATTGAATCCAATGGACTACGGACAAATATCCTCCCCGGTACCGTAAAAGATTTCCTTCACTTTACGGTTTGAGATTAACTCCCAGCCGCTTTGGAATTCGGGCTGACGGAGGGGGCAGTTTTATTGAGCTTTGAGATTCGTGCCAAGTTAAAAATAACGGTCCAGATCAAGTAATTGTAAAAGATTTCTTATTACGGTACCGGGGGTGATCTGAATTCATGGACTGCTCCATATACGAAAGGTATGCAATCCTATTCGTCAACTTATTTAACTTTTTTCAGTTGTTCTCTTCTTATCATTTTTGCTTATTTTTTATTTCATTTATATGAATCTAGTAGGATTAATTTATAGCTTTGAGGCAAGAAGGCATTTACTTGTATACAAATTAAGAAACTCACTATGTTTTCATCGACTTCAGCGAGAGCAGGTTGGGTTCGATACCCATTGGACTCAAATTTGGATTCCATGGGTTTCGGGACCGTCCGATCTGCTTTAGATTCGTGCACACAAATTTTAAAACAAACGAGAAAATTACGGGCGTGAATCTTAAAGCAGATCGGACGGTCATCGAACCCATCGAACTCACTTTGAGTCCGATGGGCATCGGACCCAAATTGACCTCGACTTCAGCATCGTCAAATAGCAAAACGAATCTCAATACCTCTGAATCCACATTTTAAATTAAAATCATATTGAATCCATAAATGAGAAGGTTAGACTGCATTAATGAGGGGGCATTCACGAAAAAATCCCACTAGATCTCTTGCGTCCGGATCCCCTAAAGTAACTCAATTTTTGAATTTTGGATCGAGACTGTCCGATTCGAATTCGTCGCTCGAGATCGTCTTGGAATTCGATTTCGTCATCGAGATGTGTGCGCTCACTTTGAGGATAAATTTTCGCGGATTCGAATCGGACGGTGTCGATTCAAAACCCAAAGAATCCGAATTCAGATCTCTTGCCAACTAATGAACGCATCTCTATATACTAACCCCATATCTTTAATCTCTAGGTAAGTAGGTAGAATAGTCCTGTCTCCTATTTCAACCTTATTTTTTATTCAAACCCCACGAATCTTTTCAATAAGAAAAAAATAGGCACAATGTCAGAGTATGACTATTAATTAAACAAGCTTTAAAATTTAAAAATTCAAACTTAATCAAACTGAGAAAAGGGATCTCAAACAATTACAATAGGACTTCCTTTGAATTACAATAGGACACATGTGAGACATGTAATTCCAGCTTTTAACTCTTCCTAATTTTGCTAATAAGGATCTCTTTGTTTGTCACAGGATTGCGCGGGATGGGATTTTAACGGAAATGGGAACCCACTATTTAATTTGCGGAAATCCATACTCATAAACACACACATGATTGATTATGAGAATATATTGAATTGAGTATTCAGTTGTACTGTGAAATTAGTCATGGCAATTTTATTTTATTTTCTACAATATTTAATTTATATAATTATTATTATAAATAAAATTATTAGATGTAATTAAATAAACTGAATTAAACAACAACAACAATATTAATTAATTATTATATAAAATACAAATATTTATTATTTATAATTATATAAGATGTATTTAATGAGATTGGTCTATTTTTGTTTATCTCATGTTTGTAATTTCTCTTTTTTTATGAAAATTATATTGGTATATATCGCATTCCAACTTAATTCGTAAAAAGAAAGAATAAATAATAATAATAATAATAATAAATGACGTATTATTTTATTTCTTAGCATTAATTTTTATTAATATACAATATTGAATTTTCTCTTGATTGTCAAATGATTATTTGATCATTACTATTAATATTTTTATGTTGCATTAAATATAAAGAGCAGTCTTCAGACCGAACAAAAAAGAAAAGAGAGGAAGGTGTTGTCCGGATCTAAATTTCAATTAGTCCCACATGAGTAAAATTAACTACAAAAGAGGTGTATATATATGGGCCCTTGATACTATCACAATGCATGAGAGGAGTGGGACCCAGATAATAAAAGGGAGACAACATGGAGTAAGAGTGAGGAGAGAGAGTGTGATTGGCTTTTATATTGACGTCTGAGCTCATGAAATTTCCTACCAAATTATATTGACGTGGAAACCGAGGTAGGAAACAAAATGAAAAAAAATATGAAAATAAACAATGCAGCCGAACGCACATAGAAACTACATCTGAGAATTTACATTAAATAATCGGCTTTTACAATATCTGTATTGATATTGCAACTTGTTCGTTGTCCCCGATTGGCTACATGATCCGCCGCATGCGCCTCGAAAAATGAGCTCCCAATTAAAAACAGCTTTGATTTTACAGCTTCAATATCGAGAAACCGTAGTTTGGACTTTGGAGAACAACCGAGTTTTGTTTAATCAGACTATCACTAGACCATGGCTTCTGTCCAAAATAGGACAAAACCATATCAAAACATTGCGGTTTTTGCACTTCTCCAAAAAAAAAAAAAAAAAAATCTAGTAGAACTGGATTTTCATATAGTTTGGAGAAGTTTGTTTATTTGTTTTTTGTCACTTTATGCTGGGATGGGCCCATCATATTGGCAACCACCAATAACATAACTAGATCCTTTGTTTTTTTTTTTGTATTTTTGTTTGCCCTGCTAATGCTAATGAAGTACTGTGAACATGGTATCATTTAATTATGTTGTTTTAAATGTGATTGGTATTTTTTTTTTCTTTTTGCCTATTTCTGTAATTGAAGACGCTCCTCCAGTGTCTAAATAATGTGATTAAAATCATAATTAATAAATATCTTCCGAATGTTATGTAGAAACTTTTTTAAACTAAATTAGATTATGTCAAAACGACAAGAATTAGAATTTGTACTGAAAACGTTAGAAATTTCTCTATAATCAATTATTCTTTTTACACAATTAAACCTCTTTGTAATTAACAACTATTTAGTTGTTTGCTGACATAATTAATGATATTTGCTTTCACTCTGATACTAAAATTGTCACGATCCCGCCGCCAAGCCGAAAGTCACGACAAGAGAGGCACCCTCGCATCCATCTTTCATCCCGTCAACCTACGTCGCAATAAAAATAATAACAGAAACAATACGGGATTAGCTACAAAGCTCGGTAACTAATTTTTTAATGACACATTTCTCTATAATTGACTTAATTAAACAACCATTCAAACAAACTGGATTAATCCACACAATTTCACATCAAAATTATGTTTGTATATTTAACCGGCGATAGCACCTGGATCTAGATTATCAATAAAACAAGTCACACAGTATTTATATCATTTCATTTCACGCAATCATATCATTTCACAAATTCCCAGAACACACAATTATATCATTTCACAAATCAAATTCGAACCTCAGATCCGCTATCCCGTTAAATATGCAACATAATCCAATACCCAATTCAAACATCCAATTCAACCATACAAATAGAAAACACAGATTATAGAGAAGTCTGTTACCTGATAGCTATTCAGAAATGACTATTCATAATCAACGCGATGTAGTCGGAATTCCAATCGAACATGCAATCGAATAATATCAATATTAGAATTTTTATCAAAATATTTCTTCTCATTTTTCTTTTTCTTTTCTCTAAGTTTCTCTTTTATTCGGTTTTACTCTTTTCATTTTCATTTTTCATCATTTTTTTTAACCTAATCCAATAAAAGAAGATAATGACCATATATAAAGGTTTTTTTTTAACAGTGGTCAAAATTTTAAGGTGGAAACTTTTTTACATACCCGGCATTTTTATTAATATCCCTAATTAAATAAAAATTAATAATTATATCCAGCTTGGCTGTGTATTTTTTAAAATGCCCAAACCAGTAAAAAAATGACCGGTTGGAATTAAAATTAGGACCGGCAAAAAAATGGCCGGTTGGGAATACTTCTTTTTTGTGTTCCATAATTTATAAATACTCTGTTTTCTCTCTCCTCTCTCTCACAACTCACTCAAACTCTTCAGAAGAGAAAGAGAGAAAGAGAAGGCGATTTTCGAGGCGAAAAGGGTGATTGCAGAGGCAATTTTCATGTATCTTTTTAGAAAATGTTCAGGATTAATATAAACTGTCTAACAAACCGTAGATTTTACCATGACACCCAAATTTGAATTTCAAAAAGGAGGAAGTGAAACCGCACGCAATGCTCGCATATCCCTCGCTAAATTTTTTTGGACGGGTGAAGTCTTCTTGAGGAGACGTTTATCTCATTTTCTTCCTCCCAAAGATGTTGAAAAATACATGACCACGGATGATCCGACTATTAGAAACGTTCTTGACGAGAACTTCGGTGATATCGACCCTCCACCTGAATGGGAAGTGTGCCCCGCATGTCTTGTCAAGGGAGATATTGCGGAGATGTTCTTTCTGTGGCATAGCCGTTCACTCCAAATGTATCGACAATAATGCAAGTCTGGTAAACGACTATCGTTTCCAAATATGGGAGTATGTTACGTGCTGCTGCAGGCTTTCGAAGATGACGGGAGAAAGTTCCACTACTCGTAAGCCATAGTCTTTCTCATATGAGAATATGCTTTGTAGTATTTTATGTTAGATCATATTGTAATATTTTTTTGTTTGGATTTGTAGTATTTTATGTTGGGATTGTTATATTTTATGTTGTAGACTTAGCATTTTGTTATTACTATTTTGTTGTTTATCTATTCGAACAACACAAATTTATTTTAATATAATTTAGCATAATTAGCATAATTAGCATAATTTAGTTTATTTTAATATAATTTAGCATAATTAAGTTTATTTTAGTATAATTTGCTAAATAAAAGAGATCTAAACAAATATATATATAAATACTAAAAAGTACCATAATCTAATCCACACATATATTTAATTGAACTAAATTTAATTGCCTAAATAATATAACAATTTAGTTCTACAATTTAATTCTACACGAAATTCTAAGTAACACAACAATTCTAACAATTTGTAAATTAATATATACACGAGATTCACAGCTTCTACCGGTTCTAGTAGTTTATGAATTTTTTGTAGTCATGGCGAGTTACAACTTTTAGTAACTACTGAAGCCGAACCATTAATTTGATTCCAGCGTGCTTCTCTACACTTGAGAGTAGGTCCGATGGGCATCGGACCTACTCTGGTTCGATGAGTTTAATCACCATTGATTTGCCTTAAGATTCGTGCGGAATGCTTTAAACTTCGTGCGTAACTGTTTCAATTTTCGTGCGCACAAATCTTAAATTAGATCGGACCTACTCTGGTTCGATGAATTTAATCACCATCGATTTGTCTTAAGATTCGTGTGGAATGCTTTAAACTTCGTGTGTGACTGTTTCAATTTTCGTGCGCACAAATCTTAAATTAGATCGGATAGTCATTATGCTCAATTGAACCTAAAAGTAGGTCTGATGGGCATCGGACCTACTCCGTTCTCGCTTCTCTAGGGGAAACAAATCAATAGTTCAATTCCATCTAGCAGATAGAATAAAATAATCAAACTCTTTACCGATAACTCAGTTTTTTAATTTCGAAAAATAAAAAAAAATGCTCAAAAAGCGCAGAGAGATTATAAAAAAAAAGTGTAGTGACAATCGATAATAAAAATTATATGTTTTTGTAGCGTTTTTATATGTTATTGTAGCGTTTTTGAGCATTTTTATAGGCTATTTATTGTCATTGTAGAGTTTTTATATTTTAAAAACAATTATATATAATAATAAAAATATTATATATCACGTTATTACGATTTTAAAATTTGTATTTCTACCCATTCAGTAAAATTTCTAATTTAAATTTTCTGACTATATATCAAAAATAAAACTTTATTTTATAAATATAAAGGGTTAAAATTCCCATTACTTTTGTGTCATATCATGCCCCAACATCATTATCTCTATTTTCAAAGTATAAATAATCGATCTGAACCGTTCAACATGATATTCATATTAATATGTGTTTGGATAACGAAATTTTAGAATTTTTAGAATTTTTTTACTAATTATTTAGAGAGATACAAAATCACTATTTTTCAATGGTCCGGAATCTTCTAAAAACATTAATTTTGTACCTATCTTAAAAAATAGCAAAAAAAATTCAAAAAATATAAAATTTTGTATCCAATCACATTTGAATATGAAGATCATATTGAGCGGTTCGGATCGACTGTTTAAATTTTAAAAATAGAGATAACAATGTTGAGACATGATGGGTACAAAACTAACGGAGTATTTTAACCCTACTCATATTTATAAATCCAGATATAAATAATTGTACGTTTAGTATAAGAAAAAGGTATCATTCTTTGATGCTTTCCCGTCTTATCTGTTGGTCAACGAAATAGAGAAAAAACGAAGGCCAGAAAGACTCTTTGGAAAATCTCAACCGTTCAAAGACGTTCTGCACGAATCTGTAAAGCTCAAATAATACTGCTCCCTGCGCTATCCTTGAATAAGCACCGGACACGTCGGTCACGCAAAATATGAGATATCTCAGAGGATACGCACTTTTAACCTCTCAGCGACTCATCCTCAAAGTCAATTTGGGTCCGATGCCCATCGGACTCAAAGTGAGTTCGATGGGTTCTATGACCGTCCGATATGCTTTAAGATGCGTGCCAGAAACTTTCGCGCCTGCTTTAAATTAGTGCGCACAATCTTAAAGTGGATCGGACGGTCCTGAGAACTATCGCACCCAAATTTGAGTCCGATGGGCATCTGACCCAAGCTGTCCTCTCCTCATCCTCAGCCCTCAGACTTGAGAGTAGGTCCGATGGGAATCGGACCTACCTCGGTTCGACGGGTTTAATCACCATCGATTTTCTTTTAGATTCGTGCGAAATGCTTTAAACCCTGTGCGTGTATGTTTCAAGTTTCGTGCGCACAAAATACTCCGTTCTCCTACGATAGATCTGTCCATCGGAACAAAACTAGGTCCGATGGGCATCGGACCTACACTTATCTCCAGCCCTCATCGCCTTCAATTTACACCCTCTGACCTATCCGGGTACCACGCAGGTAACCTGTTCGACAATTTGCTCCAGTGAATAACATTAAATTTACACACTCTGTTCGCCCATGGGCTTGGTTCCCACTTCCATTGGATGCGAATTCGGGTTTAGTGCGATCCATTTCAAGACAAACCCGTTGGCGAATAGAGAGCGCTTCATATTTTCTCCTCAATCAAACACTTATAGAGGTTTGATGCATTCTTAATTCTGTGTGTATTTTCGTTTCAAATTTTCAGCTGAGGTTTCTCGATTTGATTCATAAGGATTATTTTTCTGAATTTTCAGAGAATTTGCCAAAGCTCAGAGTAGAGGCGAGACATCCTGCCAGAAAAGATAGCGCTAAGGTCAGAAACCGCCGTATTCTAAAGAAGGTAAAAAAAACTATTTATTTGATTAGCCTGAAATGTTATAAGACTGAACTAGATTTGATTTGAATAAGATATGAGTTATATAATGATTGCTCCAACACAGTTGAATAATTCTATAAGCATGAGCTGATGCCATTGAACCTAAATTTACTCTCAGATTGTGCAATTTAGTACTTACATACTTTAAAAAGCTAATTAAAAAATGGTTAAAAGCTGGTAACTTGGTAGCAGTATTGGGTATGGATCAAACCCAGCCTGGTTAGCATCTAGTACACATTTAAAATTTCAAAGTGGACCTTATAAAGTTTTTATTTATTTTTATTTGTCAATTTGTTCTAGTTTAATGGCACTCCTACAAAACCGAGGCTGTCAGTATTTTGTTCTACTAGAGAGCTTTATGCAATGCTAGTTGACGATCAAAATAAAAAAAATATTTTTTATGCAAGCACACTTCAGAAATCCATTCGCGAAGACCCTTCTTATACTGTAATGGTATCTCTCTCTTTCTCTCTCTCACAGACACACAGACATGTTCAAATCTGCAAATGTGCATTGTGATTTATTTTTGTGGATTTAAGAAATGAGCATCAAATGATATTGCCAAAAGGAAAAAATCAATGCCTTCAACAAGTAAATACATAATTTGTTATATTGAACATATTTTAAGACCTCAAGATTGAACTCTAATTCTCTAAACCCATAAAAATCTTCAGCAAGGTGATTTATCTATAAAAAGATACACACATTAAAAAATGTATAATTTGTTATGAGTTATGACCATCATTTTTCGTGCAAAAATCATTTCCATAATCTGCATTTGAGTACATTCTTCTTTGACTATTTGCTTTAGTGTGTCTATGCTGGCAATCGTGTGGTGTGATTGGCATGAGAATGTTTTGCTTTTGCATTTTGTTTCTAGTTTGGGTTTTAACTTTTGAGTACAGTAATTAAAGAGTCTTGATAGTGGCACTGGCAGGCAAAAGAAATTAACGAGCCCGTGAAATTAAAGAGGTACACAGATTGAAAAAGGGTAGTGTACCAGACAGAGAACTACTTAATAGGCTTATATAGGTACAAGGCATGTTACACCTGATGGTTTCTATTCTTGCAAAAGTAGTCAAGCTTTCTGTTATATCGTATGGTTTATCTGCTTCTGAATTCATTCCTAATATTTCAAGGAAGCGGCACAAAGAGTAGGAGAAGAGCTGGTGAAGGCATGTAAGGATATGAAAATAACAGAGATATCTTCTTATGACCGAAATGGTTTTGCAAGAGGTGAAAGAATTATGGCTTTTGAGATTGCCATATCTGAATATGGATTTTTACCTCGGTAATGTTCATTTGTTTATCTTTGATGGGGATTGGATTGTAGTTAGTCCAGTTTAGACAGTCCTACTTGTGTATTTAGAACTTGTTTGGTTTGCAAAAGTTTTGTGCCTTCATTTCTGTTCAATTTATTTGTTATCTTATTAGCAAAAGTTTTGTGCCTTCATTTCTGTTCAATGTATTTAGAAACTTGTTTGGTTTGCAAAATTTGGCTGTTTACATAAAATAAGTATGTCATGTTGTTGTTTTTTTTGCCCAAACTCTCGTTATTTCAAATTGTAAAAAAAATATAACACGGTTTGGAAATTTTTTGCAATATTTTTTGAATACTTCTGTGGCTAGTAGTATTTATATAAAAAAAAAGAATAACAAAACAGACAAAAGGTAGGGGTGTCAATGGGTACGGTAAGGATCGGGTGGAAGCATTTTTATATCCATACCCAGTACAAATTGTTTTTACTCGTACCCGTACCCTTACTCGCTACAAATTATCTTACCCATACCTTACCCTTACCCGTTATGGTTGTCGGATAACAAAATGGTAGCGGAATAACGGGTAATACTAATATAATAATTATTTTTATTATTTATTAAATAATACATTAAAACATATATATTCATTTCACATATGTATAGTACTTTATTGAAAAAAAAATTTGGATCATGCTAAGTGCAAGTAAACTAATTAAAGTACTCTTTCAATGCTTATTAATATATATGAGTAGAATTAGGGTGTTCTTAAGCTCACAAAATCTCTTTGTGAGCTTAACTCAAAAACCCATTGGATTGGTTTCAAGCGACGCATCCAAACTGTTGAAACCGATCTACTTCACGAGTGATGAGTTTATATGTCAAGTTTTTAATTTTTTTGAACTAATTTAATATAAAGCCAAGTTGTAAAAAAATGATGAAAAATAAACACATTAAAATTAACTTATAAACCATCCTTTTTTGACCGCTTAACTTTATACTAAATTAGTTCGAAAATTTATAAATTTATTATGTAAATGCATCACTCGTGAAGTAGATCGGTTTTAACAGTTTAGATGTATCGTTTGAAACCAATTCAATAGGTTTTTGAATTAAGCTCACAAAGAGACTTGGTGAGCTTAAGAACACCCTAGTTCTACTCTAATATATATAATTTTATTTTATAATTACCCGATCGGGTAACGGGTACGAAATAGGCTTTACCCTTACCTGTTTAGATAACAAAAAAAATCTTTACCCGTACCCATACTCGATAAGTTCTGCTCTAACGCCATTGACACCCCTAACAAAAGGTATCGAATAGCTTCCACACTATACATACTAATAGAATAAGTTAGATAACACTAATATTTATGTTCATAAATCTTTTGTCTTAACATTAATTTAAACCTGAAGAGCAGCAAAATCTTCATATTTCAGATAGCCTCTCTCTGTCAGCAGCGGGACACAGACAAGCAGATTTTCCTTGGACCTATCGTAAATACATCATAAAAAACTAGAAATTGAGGTTTAGTTATACATGTAAATACATCATAAAAAACTAGAGCACTGATCATCCCTATTAAGATCCATCCTTAATCCCTATATATGTAAAAATTTAGGCCAAATATTTGAACCCATTACAAGTACCACAATACAATTAGGTTCGGTTAATATGGTTATCCCATTTTATAATCGCAAATTCGCAATGATATTAAATTAAGGGAGATAGTAAATACAATTAGATTTTCCTTGGACCTATCGTAAAAGAAACGGGCGCATGCAAAAGTTTAGGCCTTGTTGGCCTCTTTGTGTTTGCATCTAACTTTGGGCCTAAGACCGGTCCATTTCATTTTTCGAACCCCGTTCTTCAAACCTTTCTACTAGTTCGGTAGTTCCTACGTCGGAAGGACTAGATCATAAAAACTAATATTATAAGGGATCCGATCTAATATACCCCCCCACCAAAAGTTTGAAAAGTTGGTTTGGTTTGAACTTTGAACACCGCGAAATCATTTGTTAATATTTGATGCTTTGGAGGGAAAACCGAGAGAAAGAGAACGAGAGACTGAGAGAGAGGCAATTGATCGGAGGTCGCTAAAGTGTTGGAAATATCGGTAAGCTTTAACATTTTGTTGCCCTTCCATGTTACTAATCTCTAAAACCTTTTACTTCAGTTTTTACACGAGATATATAAATGCAATTCTATCCGAGCTACGTACTGAGCTCGACCGTCAGTTCAGATCTCGAATTGATTCAACAGTTATATCCTTGATTTGTTTTCTTTACTTTTGATGCCGTGAGGTACCTCAATTATTCACTTATTTCTGTTCGTTTAAGAATTTTTTCTCGTTTGCTTTCATCTGAGCTCCGTAATCAGTTTAGCTCTTGAAATGGATCCAGTTCTCATATCTCCGATATTTTTTTACTTAAAAACTTTCCAATCCTGCATATCTATGCTTCCGTTGTTGGTTGGGCGATCAAAATAGTCTGATCTACATAATCTCTTCTCAGTTCGATATTTCTACAACTTTTTCTCAAAGATCTAGTACAATATTCTACTTCTGTAACCTTGTCTTGCTTCATCCTATTTTAGCTGGTTTTTTTTCCTGCTATTTGATCGTCCATCTTCTCAGTATGCTTTCTAGTATTGCGGGAATAATCTCATTCCTAATCATAATATCCTGATGTTGCACATAAATGTACCTTTTGTTTTATCTGAGATTCTAACATAAGTAAAGCTTTAATGTCTCAAAATTTAGATCAACATGATACTCAAATCACATATTCAATTTATTTTGTCTGTTTGCTTCTGTCAAAGGTAGCCTATAAATGGTTATTACTGCTGTAACTTAACCTGATAGTTTGTAGAGATGCAGTTTAAATGATCTTACTCCTTTTGGTTCTGCATGTTATGAAATTTAAATGGTGTCCTTACTGAGAATATATCACTAGTGAGTCATGTTTATTTGGTTATTTAAATTGTGATTATAATTAAATTATTAAAAATGAGTATAACATTGGAATACTGTTGACAGTATATCGTGTAAACTTTTCCTGATCCAGAAAATGTTTAATATTTTAGTTCTTATGACAATATATATACATATCATTTGTTCAAATTGTCATATACATTTTTTCTTTGATATTTCAGGTTTCTGCCTCACATGTATATTGAATTAATTAAGCATCAATGACAGAGGTTGAATTCCCAAAGCCCCCACGGGTTAGTTCTCTTATCTATTTAATATTTTTATTTTGCTTAATGGCATATATGCTGTTGATTTGCCATGCTATTTCTAATTTAAAAGGAAATAATGTAATTAAGGAACATATATTTCCATACTGTTGATTTATATTTTTTTCATACTAACACCTGTATTTTGATTCTGTATAGGCTGTAGCAAGCGGCTGTTGGAGCTTGGGCAGCAGCCAATATCCTTCTGGCCGTTTCCCAAAGGTCTCAATTGCAATACCAGTCGATAAACCAAAAACGGGGACAAGTATCAATCTCTCTCAGGAGATGCCTCCAAAAGATCAAATTAAGCAGCTTTCTCAAGAGATCACCAGTGAAAGGGCCCCTCCATGGATAAGCCCTCGAGCTGTGCAAAGAGAAAACCTGAACCCGAACTTGAGTGAGAGTTTGTTGGGGAAGAGAAAGGAAACGGTACAAGAAGGGGCTGCGGCTGGTGCAAGTGGTCTTAAGTTGAGACTGTGGGAGATTCTTGGCGGTGGTTCTCAAAATAAAGACGCGACTGGTTCACCCAGAATCGGGAAAGAAGAAGCTGTTAAAAATATGAGTCAAAATCAAAGTAGTATTGAAAAGGGGAACAAGGGCACACTAAAATTAAGCCAACAGAATCTGGAGAAGTTGAAATTGCCAAGAGAGAACCCATCTTCTGACCCCATTGAGACTGATTCTGGGAGCACGAAGCAGGCTGAGACGAGGCGTGTTACCCGCTCTCTTACCCGCACTCGGCCCCCCCCTCAAGTAACCATCAACCAGGATAAAGGGAAATCTGAACCTGTTACGAATGCTGAGCCCGATAATTTTTCCTTTGATGAAACTGAGCCGAAGGAAAGAGGCACAAGAAGAAAGAATCCAACTGGAGGGTCAGCTATATCTCCTAAAGGGCCTAGTGGGGCGCGTAAAAGAGCTAAAATTGAGCCGAGAAAGATCAATTTTCCCAAAAGGCCCCTTGTTTTTGGGACAGAGTTGAAGGAAACTTCTCCAAATGAACACATCTTGTCTCCCAGCAAAGAACGAAGTGCATCTGCTAATGTGTCATACCAGAAAGAGAAAACTGTTTCACTTAATTCAATTACAAAAAAACACATTCTTCCCCCAAAACATGATGCTAGAAATTCTCTGAGAACACCTTTACCTCGGAATGCAAATCAGGCTGACAGAGAAAAGGAGCATTCGTGGGAGTTCCCTGTAACTCCACCAACTAGTACTGAAGAGCCTCAAGAGAAGGGGATTCCAAATCCAAGAAGGAACAGAAACCAAAAAAGGTCAGTTGAATGTAAGCAGCCTGCTTTTGTGAAACCTACTACCGGTTTTTCTACACATAGAAGGGAGTCGGTTCAGAAGGCCCTAAGTTCCCCTACCAAAAATGCTGAGCCACAAAGGAAGAATGTTCAAAACCAATCAACCTACAGAAACACAAATGTGTTGAATAACTTTAAGACACACCCTTCTGTTGAAACTGATACTGGTGTTTCTACCCGTTCAAGGAAGCCAGTTAAGTTACTGGCAACTCCAGTTACAAGTAATGAGATGCAGGCTGAGAAAGCTGCTAGTACAAACAGAAGCTTGTCAAGTGGTTTTAAGCATTCTGCTTTTGCAAAATCCAACATTGGCACATCTACATATAGGAGGAAGCCAAGAGAGTTAGTGGCAAGTCCAATTGTAAGTAATGAAGTGCAACCTGAGAAAGAGGCCAGTGCATCTACACAAAGAAATCGTGCTGAGTTGCCAGAAAACCCAGCTGTAAGTAATGATATGCAAATAGAGAGAGAAATTGGTGCAACCAGAAGCATTTCAGGTGATTTGAAGTGTGCTGAGAAAAATAGGGTTCAGTCAACAGCAGTTCCTGTCACTACTAATGATGTACAACCTGAGAAAAATACTCATGCAGGCAGCAAGTTACGTGATTTCAATGTTCCCACTTTCACACAGAGAAAGCAGTTTGAGTTTCCTGTAAGTCCAGTTAATAAGGTGCAACCAGAGAAAGACGATGATAGTCCCTTGTGTGATGGAAACATAAGCATGTCAGATTATTTCAAAAGTCCTACTTTTGCAATGAATGGTACCAGCTCTTCACAGAGGAGAAAGGCTACTGAAGAAGTTTCGGACCAGCCAAGAAACTCTAAAACCCCAGAAAGTTCCAGATCTGTGTCTGATTTGGGTTCGGATTCGGATTCGGATGTGCAACTATCGGTATCATTCATCTAAATACATGTCTTTCTTAAGCATTTTGTTTGTTTGAGAAAAAAGGACCAACATTAAAGTGTCTTCCTAGCATTGTCTACCAGAAAATTGCATCAGATGCATTTCTTTTTTTAAACTTAGTCATTTTTATGTCTATGGCTGTTGAATAATATTTTGGTTAAGAGTAATATGCATATTATAAAAGAGTAACACAACATTTCTACTGAAGGATATAAATTTCTTTTATTTTTTTTAATATATACATTTTACCTTAATTTTGATTATTTCAGGATGACACAAGAGATAGTCCCAACATATCAGAAGCTAAATCGTCAGAAGTTGAGGTTGAAAGAGAAGCGGAAAAACCATCTCATCGAACCCCAGAGGAAGTCTTAAAGACAGAGAGTAGTGATGCAAATGGCTCCTTTAAAAAAGGTACACATTGATACATGTGTATACTGCTCCTAAATCCAGCCATTATAGCATGTAACTGACACCTTGCCACCTTTTGTATTGGGTTTGAGAATGATCCTCTCAATCTAGCTTTGGTCCTTGATGAATTATCAATTCAACACCACTCATTTTTTGCTGATACCTGACCTGACTGGTAGGTACTGAACTTAATGAACAATGATTGCAAATTGTAGGTTGTAGAGGAAAGTACAAGCTCTTCTCCTCTCCAGATACTCCCATTGAACAATCCTTGCCAGTCAGGACAAGAGCAAGGGCAAAGGCAGTAAAAACAGATGTAAAAAGGAGCTCCATGGAACTTTCCCCACCTATTCCAGTTGGTTACTTTGGTATTCATCTCTCTATTCTGTATCTTTATCATGTACATTTTTTGCTGTTCAACATTTAGTTTTCTTCTGATTTGTATTACCTTTTTCATTTTTCAGGAGGAGAAAGCAATGAACCTGAGGACATCTTGAATCAATTACCGGATAACTCGTTGGCAAGGTCTTTGTCTTGAAGATTTGACATTTATTTTTTCTTGATTGAAACATGTCAAAATTACCTCAAGTAGTCATCTTCCAAAGAAAAGTGTTATATTGGAGGTTGCTTTCTTGAGTTTGTTATCTTTGTTAACTTACCTTTTTTTTTTCTTGTTTTAGTGCTGTGGGCCAGCTTGCCATTATTTTAAGAAAACTCAAGTTAAAGATAAAGGCACAGAAGAACAAAAAGAGCTCTGACATACTCTCCACTGTCACTGAGAAGATTGAAAAGCAACTGAAGGATGCTGAACTTCAAATGCAAGAAGACACGTAAGAATGCATATACAATCTGAAACTCAAAATTTCATACCAAAGATCTCTTAAAAGTAACAATCTGACAATTTTCTATTTAATCAGAAGGAAGCTTGTCATGAATAGTAAATCAAAGAGGAAAGAGTTGGAATCAAAATTTCAAGGTATTTGAATGATTTATGACAAATCTTACTTTTGTGAGGGCATATGAGAACATATCCATTTAACAGTGTTATTTTAATTATGCAGAACAAGCTGAGAAGCTAAAAATGATACATGACAAGTTTAGAGAGGAGGTTAACCAATATTTAATGGACTGCAAGAGCTCTCTTGAGGAGTTTGATGCATTCCAGATGGAGCTCAAAGGAACTGCTGACAAACGAAGTAAGTTGCATTTTCCAACTATTTTTTTTCTTAGTTTTTCTCTTCTTTATGTTAATTAATTTTTTTGTCCTTGTTGGATATAATAGAGGCACAGCATAGGAAGCTTGTAAGGCATGTAGAAGAGAAGATAGAGGCTCAGCTTACTGATGCTGAGACCAAGATAACAAGGGTGCAGAAGGTACATATGCAATATTCACCTTTTCAAGTACTGCCTGTGTCAGATCATATCTTCAAGTAATGCCAGCATTTCTCATTTTGTAAACCTAACATCTTTTTATATATTTGCAAGTAACGCAATTTAGTTATGACAAATGACGAAGTAACCCCTAAGTGTTTCCTTTTTATTCATAATCTATATAAATCAGTTATTAGTTATTACAACCAATCAGCAATGGCTTGAATTAAATTCAGTTAGCTTACGTAAGGAACAGTTGGCCACAGCTAGGGGCAAAATTGTAATACTTACTGGAGGATACCTTTCTCAAGCAGTAATTTAGTGCTGGGTACCGTCTGAAAATATTAGTCCACTGTTTATTGCACAAATTAGGAATGATAGGTGTTTCTATTAATACAATAAATCTTGGTGTTATTTCCAAAAGTTCTGCATTCTTTTGCATGGCTTTGCTTTCTGTTGAGAAATTGGTGTATACTCTCTTATCTATCTCTGCTTTGCTTGAAGTTGCACTTGGGCTATGTCAAGGTTATTGTTGCAATTATGCAGCTTGCAAGCCACTTAGCTTCATGCATACAATATTTGTATCAAATGGTGAGCACTTGGCCAGTACTGGCCCTCTTTATGGCGAGCATTTCTAAGATGTTCCGTTTAGGGCTTCTGGTCTAATATAAGCTTTCTGTATGGATGACTCTTACAGTCCTGCTATGCTATATATTTAATTAACTAAATCTTGTAAAAGTAGATACATAATATGCTGTTAATATATATGCCTTTTACACAATATGCAGGAAGCTGAGAAAAAGATGAATGGCTTAAAGCATGTGCTGAGGGGGTGGATTGCAGAAGGCGCTACTTAGGAAATAACACGCTCAATTGTATATTTTCACAATACCATAATTTCCATACTTAGGTTATTGCTACATAATTGATAGGAGGCCCTTTTAAGTATGAACTTCGTTTTTTTTTTAATTTCAACTGCAAAATTGTTCTAGTCTCTGGGCACAAGAAAGAAATACATAGAAAATGTCTTACTTTAGTTGGTAGCGTTTAATGTCGGTGTTTGTTTCTTGTGATAGGGATGGTGAATTTTTGCATCGCAGGTTACATTTATCTGTCTATGTTTGTCAGATAGATATACTTGTTTATTTGCAGTAAATGAAGCTATTCCTCTCTCTCTCTTTTTTTTTGAGGTGGTAATGTTGGGAACTTTTGCTTCACTGAATTAATTTTTAATAAATTTATCTGAAAGGAGCATTAGTTACCAGATAGGAACTCAGTCATACTTCCCAAGTTCCTGGAGACATCACCTTTACGACTAATAATTAGTAAAGTTACTGTTGATTTTCAATTTATGAAGGAAGGATTGAATTGATGAATAAAAAAAATGTTATTGCTATTCTGATTTTATTTTTACAAGAGGATTATAGTGGCTATACACAGACCCCAACGGTTGCATATACCTATTATTAACGGTACTATTCTATTAATAGAAAAATGTAGAATTCTTTTTTGTAGCTCCCTTATTCTATTTTTAGCCAATGATGAAAATAAATAATTAATCCTAAACCCTATTTATCTTAATTTTATTTCTCAACATTTACTCTGGGCAGCACGATATGATAAAACCATTTCTTCTATTGCTAATCTGGAATAAAGTAGGTGTCATAAGTACAAGGCTGAAAATGAATTGCTACAATGTGATGAAATAAAAAAGAAAAATTTCACGAAAAAAGGACCTAAAGAAAGAACCTTCCTCTAGAAACATGTTTCCCTATCTCAGCTCATCTTATGTTTTTGGTTTGATCATATTGTGTATCGGATCTGATCCTCTTTTCACTCTCCATTTTTTTGTCTCCTTTCTACTTTCACCATACAAATCCGATGTCGGCCTTGCTGTTTTCTCTAATACTGCTGTTCCATTCTTCCTGTGGAGATCTGCTTTTGCCGAGGTGAGATCTACTCTTCTAGTACCATGTACCATCCCTATATGGATAGACAAAGTGAGAATACATGCTAAGAGAACAAGGGGTATATTGGAATCTCTAATGGCAGCCATTGTGGGTCTTTCAGTGAGAGGTAGCAGTGTAGATTTTGTGCCAGAGCTTTATATATGGCTCTGTTTCTAGTGATGTCTAAAAGTAAAAGAGAGTAATGCTGGAATGGGACCGCAAAACAACCAGAAGTGGAGATTTAAACTTTAAAGAGTACTTCTGGATTCAGTTCAATCATTTTGGAATAAGTAAAAGCATAATTCAAGGCTATTTAAGAAGATTCCGACAGTGCCAAGGCAATTAAAGTGGAAGAGTCATCAAGAAGACTTTTACTTTAACTGTTTGTAAAAAAGAAGATTTGGAAACATGGAATTCTCCGTGGCACTAGGGCTGCGCCAGTCCTGATAACGGGTCAGTACGTATTAGAGATGAGTGACCCGCTACATTGAGTGATGGGGAGTTTTCAGTTTGGAAATGAATTGATTGAACGAGATGTTTGGTCTTAGGCCACATACCATTAGTTCGCTTTTTGATTCAACAAGTCCCTTTGATGGTTTTTCATCTTTCTTCCTTTTATTTTGCTTACATCCATTTCTTTTGCTTCTTTTTTCCTTCAAAAGCAATTTAGAGAAGCTCCTACTCTGACAAAGTGACAATATCATTTTGAAGGCAACTACGTACTTTCCTATGTTGTCACAAAATTATTACATAGTTCAAGAAACAAAATAAAAGAAGAATAACTATAATTGTTAATTCAAGCATGTGATGGAGCTAGAAAATCGTATGCGGGTGCCAAGTTTATAATATCTAGTAGTCATTAAACAAAATTGAAAGTAACAACATTTAATTTATAAGAGTAACCGATAAATTTTTTTATGACATAATTTATACATTAAGTGTTTGGTTGAGATCTAAGTTTATTTCTAACTTAGGTTGTTCTAAGTTATTTATATTTGGTTGAGGTCTAAAGTTATGTCATAATCTAATTTATTAAAAAATAATATTGACTAAAGAAAGGGAGAAAATAAAATGAATACGTGCTGGCCCAAAATTTTTATTAATACCCTTCTCAAAAAAAAAAGCTCTTTTTCTAGAAAATTCGAAAAACACTCAAGTCGGAATGACAATTGGCGGCTCTATTCTTGGGGGCCGCCAATTGTCATTGCAGCCTCGATTTTACTATATATTGGTTTCCAGAGTCAGAATTTCATTTATCACCTTCACCCATTCTCTCTCTTCTCTTTTGATCTGTAAGTTTTTTTCTTTTCAATTTTATTTATATTTTCAGTAGGTTAATAATTAATTTTGTTAAATTTTAATTTTAGGTTTGTGTGTAATTGGTTTGAAATTAGTCTTATGGTATCCATTTACACCGGTGGTGAGGTTTTACATGGGTCTAATGGGGTTTATTATAGTCTTGGGCCTATTACTGTGATCCCAATAATACCTGGTACTGATTATTTGAGAATTAAGACTATTATTTGTCAGTTGAGATTGGATCAAGGTCAGTATTGATGACTTATTTTATATTTATTTTTATTATTATCTGATGAAACAAAAATACATTTTACTTGTTTATATTTTTATGAAAAATGAAACAAATAAATAAACTCACAAATTATACTACAACACAAATTTTTGCAAATTATACTACAACAAAATAAACACATAAACTAAAACAAAACTAAATCTATTCTGTTTTCTTAAAAAAAATTAAAGGGGCCGCAATGACAATTAGCGGCCCCATACTTGGGTCCGCAATGACAAATGGCGGTCCCCCATAATTTTATATTTTATAATATTAGCAATTTTTCGTGTATAAAAACAAATTTATCCATTATTGTTATTATTATTTATTAAACTATTTGTTCGCTATAAAAATAAAATAAAGAATACAGATTCAAGCTGCACAAGTACCTAATACTTAATTTCATTATTTTTTATTACTTGTTCAGTCTTACACGTTACTAATAATATATTTTTATTAATTTGTATTGCAGGACTAAACACTATAAGCCCAAAGTCGACTGGAGCCAGCGTCTTGCGGAGGATTACCAGAAAGTACGATATCCGTAGGATCACTTATGGACCCCGCCTACGGCTGATGATGTCGGTTTGGGGGCTGGGCCTTGGGCATTGAGATATGCCATCTGGTACCAGAGGTGGGACATGCCGTCGGTATATCTACAAGGGTATTATGGTGAGAGCCTTGACGGAGACTCATTGATGATGCCTCTAGGACTTACTTGCCTTTTAGAACGGTTTAGACTCGCGCAGTAAATATAAGTGAAACCGACATATTTAAAAAATTAAATGTTTATTTATGTGTTTCTCTAATAATAATGAAAAAATATTTTGTGCAACTTTTGTCCGGTATTAGAGGAGTGACACACAGCCTGGTGTGCATGGCGAAAATTGGTTGGAGAGCAATATGATGTCAAATGCTCTAACACAGTGCACCAGTTATGGAGGACTCTGGCTGGGACATGCGCCTCATTGGTATGTTGCACGACAGTGGGGAGAATATCAATTGGCGTGAGATAAAGCCCACACCACGAGATCCAGATCAGTCCCGAGCCACTATCTACGATGATGAGATGCCGCCACCTCCTGCAGGTGATTACAAGTTAATATGAAAGTGCCATACACAATCATTTCTCTTTAAAATCTATTCTTATTAAGTTATCTTCAATTTTGCAGAGGATAACATGGGTTGGGCGTTCCATAACTGGGTGTTGAATAACAACGCATGGAATGCTTACTATAACAAGTATGGAGTTCTGATGCAGATTGGCGAGGTCAGTGATTTTCTGTATTATTTAATTAACTTATTAGTTATTTGTATGTAGCAAAACTAGCATTGTTTACATGCAGGATGAAGCTCCTACCTAGCAGGCCAACCTTGAGTTCACTATGACTGACCTTACTGGAGATGATACCGGGTATGAGGTATAGAGCCTCCACAGACCATGATACGCAGAGACCAGAGAGCACAACAACGAGGCTAGTGGGAGTGGGGCGCATGCTGCAGATGCCTTTGCCTCTGCTATATTTGGCTTACCGTCTCCGACCACGTATCCTTCTACCTGGGAGGCCGATCCATGGGAGATGCGTACACATGCGGTGATCTAGGAGGATCTCCCATGGGTCCGCTGTACACAGTTATCTTTGCAGGAGGAGGATCTCTGGGTGGCTGGTGCGGCGTCGGAGATGGATGTGGACGATCTCCAGGATGACGAGAAGGAGGAGGAGGTTCACTTGACGCGTCAGCTGCCGTCGTCGTTAGGTTTTTTATGTTTTTTTTTAGTTAGATGAATTTGTAGGATTTTATGTTTGAATTGTTATATTTCATGTTTGGATTGTTATATTTTATGTTGTAGACTTACCATTTAGATTATTTAGTTTTGTTGTTTATGTAGTAAACAAAATCCAATATATAACATTAAACAAAATTATAACAAATAAAACTACAATAAATATATAACATATTATAAAAGATTACAACAAACAAAATTATAATCGTCAATTATAAAAATATAACTATAAATTATTATAAAAAATATAACAAATAAAACTATAATAAAACATTACAACAAATAAAACTATAATTGTCAATTATAACAAATTATAACCACAAATCATTATAAAAATTGAAACTGTAAATACAAAATATAAAAAAATTATAGAAAAAATACAGCATTTTATAATGCATTATAAAATGCACAGCGTTTAAAAAAAATAAACACCAAACCGCCCAAATGTGGGGTAGTCTGGTGTGAAGAGGTGACCGCCCCTCTGTGGGGCGGTTTGGTAGTGATAGTGGACCGCCCAAACATGAGGCTGTCAGGGTGTTTTTGAAATTATTTTCATACCGATGACAGATTTGCTATTTTTCTTTTTTTTGAGGGTATTATAAAAATTTCGGGAACTTCATTTGTACCTCTGCTTTTAAGCAGCATACGATTTTTCCCTTACCTCTTTGCTAACAAATTTGTACATGAGAAATTTATTCCCTGGTTACACAACCTGCAACAATGAGGGCCCGTTTGGAATGTGAAGCCATGTGACAGATGGCTCATAGATTCAAATTTATTTAAACACCTTTAACAGGAAACAATAACTAGTTAACTACAAATCAGGAAGGGGCACAGCATATTTTTTCTATTTTCTTTTTTCCTTCTTTTACCATTTTACCCTTCTGTTACTATTTCTGTTTTTTTACAGTTTTCTTTTTCTTTCTTTTTAGACTTCTTTTCTTTTCTTAGCTCATCATCATGAGCTACCTTGTATTTTCTTTTTATTTGTTACAAAACCCTTGTAACACCTTATTATCAATGAAATGAGAGCATGACTCTGATTTTTCCTCAAAAAAAAAAAAAACAATACCACAAATCAGACTATACTGCTAGGTTTCATATACAAAGATAATAACAGTGCTACAAAATAAGAAGATCAGCTTTATTCCAAGAAAGTACATGATCATCATGGGCAAAAACTGAAACCTACTTGTATAGCAAGAATTTTATTGAAACTCTCTTATCTTTTAAACAGCTGTGTATAAATTCATTAAAAAATACCACAATTCTCTGAACTGATATACCATATTTAACATCCTTATTGCGGTCCTAACCTATAAATAAGAAGGCATAAATGAGGAGTCTATCTGAAAAAATGGATCAGATAAAATCAGGTTGACCCGTAGAGGTCAAACAACGGTGCCACATGCGACTATTAGGGTCAACGTGCCTGGTGGACTTAATAACTTCAGTTATAGGCAAATACACATAATGTGTGTTGCATGTACCGGTAGTAATTCCACTAAATCCTGCAAATGCACCATGTACCTGCACAATATTGGATAAAACTGAGTTAAAATTTAATTTTTTGGGTTAAATGTTAGACATAACTTGCAGAAAAACCAATTATACCGCATTTTGGCCAAGAACAGTGCAAAGTATTGCGTCAGATGCATTGGCACGTACGGCTCGTACCATATAGGTTGGGTCAATGTACTTCACATCTGCATATAAACCCTTTTCCTTGAAATGCCTCTTTATCTGGAGGAAAAGAGGATCATCAAACATTGAAAAAAATAAGCTTACTAAAGATGCTAGAAATCTCAGAATTGTAAATTTAAGACCAACCTGCTGTTGAAGGTGAACTCCAATATCACTAAGAACTACATTCCCCGATGCATCAGTAGCATTTGACTTTTTTAGTAGTTCCTAACAAAAAGAAAAAGAAAATACAGTAAAATCAAGAATAATGAAGCAAAAATTCATAAAATTCATTATAGCTTTAAATGAGAAATAGTTATACTTGGCCTGCTCCTTCAGCAACACAAATCATTGCAAATCCCTTTTTCTCTATTAACTGCTCTAGATGTGCTAGTACGCCACTTTCGCCATCTAAGTTGAAGGGTACCTTCATTTTTCAAAAATCATTGTTTCAGTGTATTCAATTATCAAAAAGTGGTAGTTCATTGATATTTACTATAGAGTAATATACTAGTATGAAGTATGTAATCCTATTTGTGTCATTTAAGCACGGAAAAAATGATTTTCAGAATTCATATCTGAGCAAGTATGACAAATTTTTAACTTTTAAGTGAGACACTTGCGCGTCCATAAAATATGGACACTCCCCAGTTTCAGTGTCCGTTTCTAGTTTATGAATGCTACAATTTTCTGGCATCCACTAAGTTCATCTCCCATGATACACTCTGCAAAGTTCTACGCTGCAACTTCCATACTAAGTTAATACATTATGTTCTCATGCCTGAGAGTATGCCGATAATTGTTCATGTCCAGAAAAATTGTGTGATCACTAAATTTTTTTAACATCAGCTGATACATCAAAAAAGCATCTGAGGAAGCTCACTTCTAGAGATCGAGCTTTACCCATGGTTAAATAAAGAAAAAGAGGAGAATGTAACTACCTCAGGAATGAGACATATATCAATTTGGCCACTAGAGAGAGATGCATGCATGGCAATGAAACCACTTGTTCTCCCCATTAGCTTTACTAGACCTATACCATGAAATGCTGATTGGGCCTGATTGAAAACAAACAACCAGAAATAAGAATATAAATATACTAAAGAAATAAACGTATGTTGATGAATAGCAGTGCAAAAATATTTTTTCTCGTCTTTTTCTTTTTGTTAATTACCTCAATATAGGCAGAATTGATAGCCTTTTGTGCAGCTTCAACGGCAGTGTCAAAACCAAAGGTTTTATCAATTAGCATAATGTCATTATCAATTGTTTTAGGTACACCAACCACAGATACCTTCAATTTTCTCTTTCGGCACTAAGATGCACGAATAAAGGGGGTTAGCAGATAATAAGCTTTTAATCTAGGCAAAAGATTACATTTACAAAAATAAAATAGATATAAAACCTCTTCATGAATTGCATTAGCACCAGCATGGGTGCCATCTCCACCTAGTACAAAAAGCATATCAATGCCCCTTCCCTGAAAATAAAGATAACAAAAAACAAACAGAAAATTAAATATAAACCAAAATTGTAAAATACCTCATATATCACAAAATACGGAAAAAGTGTATACATACCTGAATACTATCTACAATGTCTGTAGTGCTGGCCGCACCACGTGATACCCCCAAGAAACTTCCTCCTTCTAGATTTATATTTTGGACAACATGTCTCGACAACTGCAATACGGCAAGTGATTTTAAGATTAAAGAATGTTTTGTTCTTACTTCTAAAATTGAGTCAATTGATAGATTCACATTACTAATATAATGATGAACTTACTGGTATTTCAGACAAACCCTTCTCGGTAAACCCGCGATAGCCAAAAGGGATGCCAGCAATATTTTTGACGCCATATTTCTCAAGAGTAAACACAATCTACAAGCATAAATTATTGCGTTTCAAATCAGAATTTCCCTTTTAGAGGAAAAGTTTGAGAAAGACATTCAAAGCTAGATGTACGTAAGAATCAACCTGTCTGATCACATCATTAAGACCAGGACAGAGACCGCCACAAGTAACAATTGCGGCTTTAACACCACTTGGTTCATAATATATCATCTTTCTTGGCCCTGCACGATGTACCCTGAACACAGAAAATTGTTAATTTTAGAGGGGCACAGACAGATAGGTTGTCAATTCGCCCTCAACAAGGACCTGACTTTCTGCAATTAAAAAAGAAGTAACACTGGCACCAAAAAGTACACTATCCCACTGACATGGTGTTGAAAACTGGCAGCACAATCATTTTTTCTTTCTCCATTCAGCAATATTGTTAGATGGGAAAACCAATTGGCAAATAAAATAGAATCCCAGCAAAAGATAATGATTATAAATTAACACCCAGAATTGTGAATATATAGAAACAAATTTAAAACAGTTTAGTAACATACCATTGCTCGATGAAGGAGCAATCAGGATCGACGCACTCGGCTCCAGCAGAGTTTGGCGAAGCAAATTTTATCACCTGAAGTTTAGTTTAAGTGCAGCAGAAATGGTAACTCCATTTAAGTAATCTTACAAAATGGTTTAATTAAAACATGTATTTTGTGTTCTACCTTCAAAAGCGCTCTATCATCATCGTGAACATAGCCATTCCATCCATTATTTAAAGATCCATTTCCATCCCCAATAGGAATTCTACATATCAAAAGAAAATGTGTAACTGTGTAAAATAAATGACCAAACTACCCTTATCCCTTGAGAGAAAAGAAACTAGGAAGGAGCAACTTGGGTATTCTTTTAGGAATGGAGAAGGATGAGATTATAATAAAGAAAATTTCTTATGCGTATAGGAGAAACAAGTACTTCCATCTCTATTTGGGATATGCTTTAGATTATTTATGTTTTTTCATAACATGAAATTTTCGAAGGGGGAAAAAGTACCTGCCCTTGAGGGAAAAAGTGGTAGGTCTTGGTTCTACATGAATAACATCTCTAATATGGGGCAAATTATATCTCCTTTCAAAATCCTCCTGAATTTTCTTTTTCCAATCCGGGTCTGAAAAATCAAGCTCTGGTTTGGTGGCCACTGCTCTTATAACTAGTTTGCGAAATTCAGATTTCACTCTTTTCTGGAATATTCCGATTTTCAGGCTTCTTAAATTACACAACTGTACATTTTCATTGCAATTCTTATGATTTTGCCAAGCAGTATAACCGACTTTACTAAAAGTCGGTACTGAAGCCATGCTTTTATGACTTTCACACCTGTTCACAATAGTCCAAAAGTTGAGTTAACAGTTTATACTTCATATATAAGGAAATATTGAACCAGTTAACATGATACATTTGATGTCCAGTGAGTATAGGTAACTGAATATACTTCATATATTCAGTTTACCAGATTAATAGGAGTAATAGGTACCTGCAACCTGACCCTTACCAGACCGGGACAGTGCTGAGGCAAAAATTGTAGTGCTAGTGTTGTTATAGTTGTGAAGAACAATATTTGATGTTATGCTGGTCAGATTCAGAACTTACTGATCCGAATGCCGTAAATAAAAAAAGAATGAATCAAGACATGGTGATTCCGCAAATTTCCAATTGCAACAATAGAAAGTTCGAAACAATGCAGTTACTAATTCATGATCTGGCAAATACAAAATGAAAACTTCATTCTCAAATCTACGAGAATTTTTATGGAAGCATTTCATTTACTTCTCCAAACTTGCATGAATTCTTATCTACCTTATGTGACAATTTATTTTTTGTTTCCCATTCATAAATTGGGGTTTTCAATAATTAACTCGGGGTATACCCGCTTTGTAATGTACTGGTACTAAATTTGTCAGGTCCTTAAGAGGTAAGCACCTGAACCAGCACCGTGGTACCTAATTCAGAATTGTAAAAAGGATAGGTCGTATCTTAAACCGAATTCTCCCAAAAATAAGTACGATAGTTACGCACAAACCATAATTTCATGGATGAAAAACAGAGACTCAGCAAATTGTAGGTTGATTTCGATACTATGGCAAATAGAAAAAAAAAAATTAAGAAAAATTCAAAAAGACAACGCACTCAGGAGTTCTTCTCACCGATCCCTTCTTTTCAACTCAAATAAACAGTTCTTCTTTTTCCCTTTCTGCTTTCATTTTTTCCTGTACCTCTCTACAAAGCTGGTTTTTGATCGACTTGAGAGAGCGACAGAGAAAGATTTATTATATTTTGGGGAAATTTATGGGCCTATTGGAGAGAGCACTATTTGTAGAATGTCTTCTTTTAGAGTTGTTTAAATAGGGAGGGAACGCAAGAAAGGCGAATTCGGATCCAGTGAAGTAACCCAATTTTTTAATTTTGGATCGAGACCGTCCGATTCGAATTCGCAAAAATTCATCTCTAAAGTGAGTGCACACATTCCGACGACGAATTCGAATCTCGAGATGTTCTCGAGCGACGAATTCAAATCGGACGGTTTCAATCCAAAATCCAAAAATTAAGTTGCTTTAGGGGATCCGGACCCGTGAAAGGCAACGCGAGTACGCGACAAATATAAATTAGGAATAAAGAAATAGAAAACCAACTTTGACCCCTATACCAATACAACCAAACAAGTACATAGACCGGGAACAAATGAGACGTATGCACTAGAACTGATTGCAGGAAGTAGTTTGTGGGCCTTTTGGGCTTACAACATCAACGGAGTAGAACATTGATTGTTAACCGGGTGTATTGATATTAACTTGATTCCATTTGATCCCCAAGGGATGCCGCTGGCGGCCACGCGAATCAGAACGAAGGAAAGAAAAAGAAGGAAATATGAGAAGCCACGTCGCTAATCGGAAGTTGGGGAAGTAATTGTAAAGGCCTTTTCTTTTTCTTTTGAAAAAGGCTGCGCCTGGATTACAAACTTATTAAGGGTGCTAATTTAGAGCTGCTATGTTTGGTTAGTGATCACTGATCAACTTGATTTGACAGGATTGACTTAAATAGGAGCGGATGCAGTATTTTTGCCAGGGAGGAGCAGACAGATTCAAATAGCTTATTGGGTTCAAATTCATTAGCTTCACGACTCGTTCTGGTGGGGGTTTTGTTGAATCCTAAAAATTTGAGAATTCATTTAAGAAATTTATGCAATTAATTTCTTAGAAAATTGGTCGATTCAATGCCTTAAAACCTAATTTTTTGAAATTCACAAAAATAAGATTTGGATTTATTTAAAATAAAATCCATGGTAATATTATGCGCGTTAAACCGAGAATTTCGATATGAAGAACGGAAAATTCTCCAACCAGTTGATTTTATATGGATTTTACAAGATTTAATGCACATTTGGGTGCAACTTGGGTGTGGTAGATGGCCATCCGACCAGTGGGGTCCACTGTCACAAAGGTACCATTTAAATTAATTTGAACTCATCATTTAATGTGACCCTTCATTTTGGGTACACCCACACCCATAGACCAAAGCATGAGAAGGCATGAGGCTCACCATAAACCAAGCCTACTCGAAAATAAAATAAAACAAGGAGCATTCTATTGGGTCAATGACATGTGAGACCTCTTTGTAAGACTCTTCTCCCTCCTTTGCTATCCGAAAATTGGCCTAAAGTAGAGGATTTTTAGAGCTACAAAATTCAAGAGAAAGAGGGAAGCTCGTGGCTTATTCTCACCAGCAATCAAGACTCAAGAGAGAAAGAACCAGGCCCATTTTTCTCCAATGAGGGGCAACCTAATTTTCAGGGGGGGAATAGAACTTAGACCAGTTTTTCTTTATTAAATTTCAAAATCCAAGGGAGGCAGTTGCCCCCCTGGACCAATGTGGGTCCGCCCTTGGACTTAAACATTATATAAGAAAATATTTTTTTTAGCAGAATATTAGATTATGATATAATTTACAGTATATATATATATATATATATATATATATATATATATATAGAGTATGGCTAATTTGCTTTCGGAAGCATTTCGGCGAGGTGCTTACGGAGGCATATTTTAGTATTTGATGTTCAAACAACAAATTCAAACCGTTAGATGTTCAATCTATATTAAAATCTACTTGGAGACCAAATTTTACATTTTTTGGAATTTTTTTACTATTTATTAAGCTGGTTTGAAAACCGCTGTTTTTATTAAATTTATGCACCATTGAAAACAGCGGTTTTCAAACCAGCTTAATAAATAGTAAACAAATTCCAAAAAATGTAAAATTTGGTCTCCAAGTAGATTTTAATATAGATTGAACATCTAACGGTTTGGATTTGTTGTTTGAACATCAAATACTAAGATATGCCCCCGTAAGCACCTCGTCCGAAATGCTTCCGGAAGCAAATTAGCCATACTATATATATATCCCAACATCACAAACTGATATTGTGTGAATAAAAAAAATGCATACACTTGTCAATTAATATTTTGCAAACGTTTTGTTAAAAAAAGAAAAAATCTAAAAATGAGAGCTTAAAAAATCAATATAAATTATTACAAAAAAAATTCAAACTCCTTTTTTTTTATTTTTTGATAAAAAACCTAAGCACGTTTTATTGTAGAAATAAAGTTAAGTTACAGGATATTGTTTAACAGTGATATCTCGCATCAAACGATACCCTATCACACAAATTGTTTGGTGCCTTATAAGAACACCTCCAAAGATAACAATCCATATTAGCATCATTTCCCTAAAACTTGATGGTGTAAATGGGTATAGAATTTTGTGGTATATTTCCTACACTTTTAACTTTTAAATTTATAAGAACCCTAAACACAAAAAGTAAGATTTATTGCAATCGCACAATCTATCCTTGTAGTAATCGAGGGTGTCGATCCAAGACACAACATGAGAAATTAATTATCACTAAATTAACTAATTTGAAAACAAGTGCAATTAAGTAAATTGGGAGGGTTTGTTGCAATTCTTCCTTCTTGCCGGGTTCAATACCCGAAATGAGTGGTTTGTATCAATTTAAGAGAGAAAGAGAGAGAGAGAGAGTTGAAATTAAAGAGGTTTGTTAACAACTGGAAGAAGTCTAGGGGCTTAAGGCTAAACATTTATTTATGTCTTGATTTAATGGGGTTTCTAAGACAAATGGCTTAGCCTAGACTCCAAAGAATTGTTATTACTGTACTTATGAGTAAGAACAACCTTTCACTTCCAACTGTCACAATCGGGGGCAATTTGTGACTTAAATACATACAAAGAGTATTTCACTACAATTCTAGGTCAAATCTAGGTGTCCCAATTCTAAGGTTTCACGATTAAGTTCTTCGCCCTTTAAACCTTTATTATAAGGATTCTGATTATTTCTAACCTAGAATAATTCCTATACAAGACTTGGTTACACTCAATACATCGCAATCCCAATTAAGTGGTAAGTCTATTCAACTTCGCGAGATTCACAGTTTAATGCACACAAGTCATACATACAAGAATGTTAAAATCCAAAGAACAAGCATAAATCAAGAACAATCATAATAACGAACCAAGTAAGGTAGATTTTATACCAACATCAAGTTTACATGCCTATGTCCCTAGAAAGGGAAACAACTCACTCATGTTTGCAAAAACATCCATGATAAGAAAAAGGAGAATAAAAAAATAACTAAGAAAGCTAAGAGAATTAGAAAATACCAAATTCCTGTATAAATCTTCGTCTTCTTCAAGTTACTCGTCTTTAATTCATCGTTTGCCTTCGTTTCACGTCTCAATTGCAACTTCAGAATATTTAGAATGGTGGAGAAAGAGTAGAAGAAATGTACAATTTAATGGTGAAAAAGCTTTGATACCTTCTCATCCTGACTTTGTGAGCAATTTAATGGTGAAAAAGCTTTCACGTCTCCATTGATTTATAGCAACTTTCCTGACTTTGGGAGCAAGCAAACAGAATCAAGAAGTGAATTGGTGCAATACTTCTAGTTGTATTTCATTTTCTTCTAGTAAAGTATTTCACCTTGTACTGGTTGTCTTTCATGTTCTATTGGTTGTCTTTCATCCTATACTAATTGTCTTTCATCTTCTTCTAGTTGTCTTTCACCTTCTAATAGTTGTCTTTCATCTATTCTAGTTGTCTTTTATGTTCTACTTGTTGTTTTCGTCTACTAAGGATGTATTTCATCTTCTTCTAGTTTTATTTCATTTCTATTGATTGTCTTTCATGTTCAACTAGTCTACTGGTTGTATTTCATCTTCTTCTAGTTGTCCTTTATCATGTACTTGTTGTTTTTCATCTTCTTATAATTGTCTTTCACCTTCTACTAGTTGTATTTCATTTTCTTATTATTGTCTTTTACCTTATACTTGTTGTCTTTCACCTTATACTTGTTGTCTTTCAGCTTTTACTTGTTGTTTTTCATGTTCTACTGGTTGTTTTTCACCTTCTACTTGTTGTCTTTAAGCTTTTACTGGTTATCTTTCATGTTCAACTAGTTGTCTTTCGTTTACTACATGTTGTATTTCATATTCTTCTAGTTGTATTTCATCTTCTTCTAGTAGTATTTCACCTTGTACTTGTTGTCTTTCATGTTATACTGGTTGTCTTTTTTCTTCTTCTAGTTCGCTTTCATGTTCTATATGTTTCGTCTACTACAGGTTTTATTTCAACTTCTTCTAGTTGTATTTCATTTTCTACTGGTTGTCTTTCATGTTCTACTTGTTGTATTACATCATCGTCTAGTTGTACTTCATATTCTTCTAGTTGTATTTCATCTTCTTCTAGTAGTCTTCACCTCGTATCGGTTGTTTTTTCATGTTTTATTGGTTTTTTACATCTTATACTAGTTGTTTTTTATCTTCTTCTAGTTATCTTTAACTTCTACTAGTTGTCCTTCATCTTCTTTTAGTTGTTTTTCATGTTCTACTTGTTGTTTTTGTCTACTAGAGGTTGTTTCATCTTCTTCTAGTTGTCCTTCACCATGTACTGGTTGTCTTTCATGTTCCACTAGTCTACTGGTCGTATTTTATCTTCTTTTAGTTGTCATTTATCTTGTACTAGTTGTCTTTTATTTTCTTCTAATTGTCTTTCACCTTCTACAAGTTATCTTTCATCTTCTTATGGTTGTCTTTTATGTTCTGCTGGTTGTATTTCGTCTATTTTTACAGGTTGTATTTCATCTTTTTCTAGTTGTATTTCATATTCTTTTAGTTGTATTTCATCTTCTTGTAGTAGTCTTTCACCTTGTACTGGTAGTCTTTCATGTTATACTGGTTCTCTTTCATCTTCATCTAGTTGTTTTTCACCTTCTACTAGTTGTCTTTCATCTTCTTATAGTTGTCTTTCATGTTCTACTAGTTGTTTCGTCTACTACAAATTGTATTTCATCTTCTTCTAGTTGTATTTCATTTTCTACTAGTTGTCTTTCAGGTCTACTGGTTGTCCTTCGTCTACTACATGTTGTATTTCATCTTCTTCTGGTTGTTCTTCACCATTTCTTAGTTGTCTTTCATGTTCTACTAGTCTACTGGTTGTATTTCATCGTCTTCTAGTTGTCCTTTATCATGTACTTGTTGTTTTTCATCTTCTTCTAATTGTCTTTCACCTTCTACTAATTGTGTTTCATCTTCTTATGGTTGTCTTTCATATTCTACTGGTTGTCTTTCATGTTCAACAGGTTGTCTTTCATCTTGTTCTAGTTGTATTTCATCGCTTTCTAGTTGTCTTTCATCTTGTACTGATTGTCTTTCAAGTTTTACTGTTGTCCTTCATCTTCTTCTAGTTGTTTTTCACCTTCTACTAGTTGTCAATCATCTTCTTCTATTTGTCTTTTATGTTCTACTAGTTGTCTTTCGTTTACTACAGATTCTATTTCATCTTCTTCTAGTTGTATTTCATATTATTCTAGTTTTATTTCATCTTCTTATAGTTTTATTTCATCTTCTTCTAGTTATCTTCTACTCGTTGTCTACCGGTTGTCTTTCATCTTCTTCTAGTTGTATTTAATCTTCTTATAGTTGTCATTTATCTTGCACTTATTGTCCTTCATTTTATCCAAGTTGTCTTTCACCTTCTACTAGTTGTCTTTCATCTTGTTCTAGTTGTCTTTAATGTTCTACTTGTTTTCATCTACTACAGGTTGTATTTCATCTTCTTCTAGTTGTATTTCATTTTCTTCTGGTTGTCTTTCACCTTGTACTGTTCGTCTTTCATGTTCAACTAGTTGGCTTTTATCTTCTACTAGTTACATTTCATATTCAACTAGTTGTCTACTGCTTGTCCTTCATCTTCTTCTAGTTGTCCTACATCTTGTACTCTTTCATTTTCATCTTGTTGTCTTTCACCTTCTACTAGTTGTCTTTTACATTCCACTAGTTGTCTTTTACATTCCACTAGTTGTCTTTCATGTTCTACCGTCTTTCGTCAACTACAGGTTTTACTTTATCTTCTTCAAGTTATATTTCATATTGTCCTAGTTGTATTCATCTTCTTCTATTAGTCTTATACCTTGTACTGGTTGTCTTTCGTGCTCTGCTGATTGTTTTTTATCTTATATTAGTTGTCATTCATTATCTTCTTGTTGTCTTTCACCATCTACTAGTTGTCTTTCATTTTTTTCTAGTTGTCTTTCATGTTCTACTGGTTGTCTTTCGTCTACTACATGTTTTATTTCATATTCTTTTAGTTGTATTTCATCTTCTTCTAGTTGTATTTCATATTATTGTAGTTATGTTTCATCTTCTTCTAGTTATCTTTCATATTGTCCGTTCTTGTTCTACAAGTTGGCTTTTATCGTCGACTACAGTTGTATTTCATCTTCTTGTAGTTGTATTTCTTGTTCTACTTGTTGATTCGTCTATTATAGGTTGTACTTCATCTTGTTCTAGTTGTATTTCATTTTCTACTGGTTGTCATTCATGTTCAATTGGCTGTCTATCGTCTACTACAGGTTGTATTTCATCATCTTCTAATTGTACTTCACATCTTTCAAGTTGTATTTCATCTTCTTCTAATATTATTTCACTTTGTACTGGTTGTCTATCATGTTCTACTGGTTGTCTTTCATCTTTTTCTAGTTATCTTTCACCTTCTAATAGCTGTCTTTCATATTCTTCTAGTTGTCTTCTTCTTGTTGTCTTCTTCTAGTTGTCTTTCATTTTCTACTTGATGTCTTTCATGTTCTACTGGTTGTCTTTTGTCTACTACTAGTTGTATGTCATTTTTTTGTAGTTGTATTTCATCTTCTTTAGTTGTCTTTCATGTTCTACTTGTTGTTTTCGTCTACTACAAGTTGTATTTCATCTTCTTCTAGTTGTCCTTCACCATGTACTGGTTGTTTTTCATTTTCTAGTAGTCTACTGGTTGTATTTCATCTTCTTCTAATTGTCCTTTATCATGTACTTGCAGTTTTTCATCTTCTTCTAATTGCCTTTCACCTTCTACTAGTTGTCTTTCGTCTTCTTATGACTGTCTTTCAGGTTCTACCGGTTGTCTTTTATGTTCAACAGTTTGTCTTTGATCTTCTTCTAGTTGTATTTCATGCTTTCTAGTTGTCTACTGGTTGTTTTTCATCTTCTTCTAGTTGTATTTCATCTTTCTCTAATTATTTTTCACCTTCTACTAGTTGTTTTTCACCTTCTACTAGTTGTCTTTTATCTTCTACTAGTTGTCTACGGGCTGTCTTTCATCTTCTTCTAGTTGTATTTCATCTTCTTATAGTTGTTTTTAATTTTGTACTTATTGTCTTTTATTTTTCGTAGTTGTCTTTCATCTTCTTCTAGTTGTCTTTCATGTTCTTCTAGTTGTTTTTCGTCTACTACGGGTTTTATTTCATATTCTTCTAGTTGTATTTCATATTATTCTAGTTGTATTCATCTTCTTCTAGTTGTATTTCAAATTATTCTAGTTGTGTTTCATCTTTTTCTAGTTATCTTTCATCTTGTACTGATTGTCTTTCTTGTTCTACTTGTTGGCTTTTATCGTGTACTACATGTTGTATTCCATCTTCTTCTTCTCGCCTATTCATGTTCTACTTGTTGGTTCGTCTACTATAGGGTGTACTTCATCTTGTTCTAGTTGTATTTCATTTTTCTACTGGTTGTTATTCATGTTCAACTGGTTGTCTATCGTCTACTACAGGATGTATTTAATCATCTTCAAGTTGTACTTCATATTCTTCTAGTTGCATTTCATCTTCTTCTAGTAGTTTTTCACCTTGTACTGGTTGTCTTTCATGTTCTACTGGTTGTCCTTCATCTTATTCTAGTTATCTTTCACGTTTAATGGTTGTCTTTCATCTTCTTCAAGTTGTTTTTTTTGTGTACTACAAGTTGTATTTCATTTTCTTGTAGTTGTCTTTCACTTTTGACTGGTTGTCTTTCATGTTCTAGTGGTTGTCTTTTGTCTACTACAGGTTGTATGCCATTTTTTTTGTAGTATTTCATCTTCCTGTAGTTGTCTTCTTCTAGTTATCTTCTACTAGCTGTCTTTCATATTTTAATAGTTGTCTACTGTTGTCTTTTAAACTCTTCTAGTTGTATTTCATCTTCTTATAGTTGTCCTTTATCTTGCACTAGTTGTCTTTCACCTTCTACTTGTTGTCTTTCATCTTCTTCTAGTTGTCTTTAATGTCTACTTGTAGTTTTCATCTACTACATGTTGTATATCATCTTCATCTAGTTGTATTTCGTATTCTACTGGTGGTCTTTTGTCTAATACAGGTTGTATTTCACATTCTTCTAGTTGTATTTCATGTTATTCCAGTTGTATTCCATATTATTCTAGTTGTATTTCATTATTATTTTAGTTGTATTCCATCTTCTTCTTCTTGTCTTTCTTGTTTTGCTAGTAGGCTTTTATCGTCTACTACATGTTGTATTTCATCTTCTTCCAGTTGTGTTTCATGTTCTACTTGTTGTTTCGTCTACTACAAGTTGTATTTCACCATCTTCTAGTGGTACTTCATATTCTTCTAGTTGTACTTCATATTATTCTAGTTGTATTTCATCTTCTTCTAGTAGTCTTTCACCTTGTACTGGTTGTTTTGCATGTTCTACTGACTGTCATTCATCTTATACGGGTTGTCTTTCATCTTTTTCTTGTTGTCTTTCATGTTCTACTAGTTTACTTTCGTCTACTACATGTTGTAATTCATCATCTTCTAGTTGTACTTCATATTCCGCTAGTTATATTTCATCTTCTTCTATTAGTCTTTCACCTTGTACTGGTTGTCTTTCGTGTTCTGCTGATTGTTTTTCATCTTATATTAGTTGTCTTTCATGATCTTCTTGTTGTTTTTCACCTTCTTCTAGTTGTCTTTCATCTTCTGCTAATTGTCTTTCATGTTTTACTGTTTGTCTTTCGCCTACTATAGGTTTATTTCATATTTTTCTAATTGTATTTCATATTATTCAAGGTGTATTTCATCTTCTTTATCTTCTTCTTGTTGTCCTATTTCTTGTGTTAGTTGTCTTTCATTTTCTTCTTGTTGTTTTTCACCCTCTACTAGTTGTATTTCATTTTCTTGTTGTCTTGCACCTTCTACTAGTTCTCCTTCATCTTCTTCTAGTTGTATTTCATATTATTCTAGTTGTATTCCATCTTCTACTAGTTGTCCACTGGTTGTCTTTCATCTACTTCTAGTTGTATTTTATCTTATTCTATTTGTTTTTTATGTTGTACTTGTTGTCTTTCATTTTTCTAGTTGTCTTTCACCTTCTACTAGTTGTCTATCATCTTCTTCTAGTTGTCTTTCATGTTCTACTGGTTGTCTTTCGTCTACTATATGTTTTATTTTATATTCTTCTAGTTGTATTTCATATTATTCAAGGTGTATTTCAGCTTCTTTTAGTTGTATTTCAATTATTCTAGTTATGATTCATCTTCTTATTGTTGTATTTCATCTTGTGCCGTTTGTCTTTCTTGTTCTACTAGTTGGCTTTTATCGTCGACTACATGTTGTATTTCATCTTCTTCTAGTTGTATTTCCTGTTCTACTTGTTGATTCGTCTATTATAGGTTGTACTTCATCTTGTTCTAGTTGTATTTCATTTTCTACAGGTTGTCATTCATGTTCAATTTGTTGTTTATCGTCTACTACAGGTTGTATTTCATCATCTTCTAATTGTACTTCACATCCTTCAAGTTGTATTTCATCTTCTTCTAATATTATTTCACCTTGTACTGGTTGTCTATCTTGTTCTACTGGTTGTCTTTCACCTTCTAATAGCTGTCTTTCATATTGTTCTAGTTGTCTTTCATGTTCAACTTGTTGTTTTTGTCTACTACAGGTTGTATTTCATCTTCTTCTAGTTGTCTTTCATTTTCTACTGGATGTCTTTCATGTTCTACTGGTTGTCTTTTGTCTACTACTAGTTGTATGTCATTTTTTTGTAGTTGTATTTCATCTTCTTTAGTTGTCTTTCATGTTCTACTTGTTGTTTTCGTCTACTACAAGTTGTATTTCATCTTCTTCTAGTTGTCCTTCACCATGTACTGGTTGTTTTTCATTTTCTAGTAGTCTACTGGTTGTATTTCATCTTCTTCTAATTGTTCTTTATCATGTACTTGCTGTTTTTCATCTTCTTCTAATTGCCTTTCACCTTCTACTAGTTGTCTTTCGTCTTCTTATGATTGTCTTTCAGGTTCTACCGGTTGTCTTTTATGTTCAACAGTTTGTCTTTGATCTTCTTCTAGTTGTATTTCATGTTTTCTAGTCGTCTACTGGTTGTTTTTCACCTTCTTCTAGTTGTATTTCATCTTTTTCTAATTATTTTTCACCTTCTACTAGTTGTTTTTCACCTTCTACTAGTTGTCAATCATCTTATTCTATTTGTCTTTCATGTTCTACTAGTTGTCTTTCGTCTACTACTGATTCTATTTCGTTTTTCTCTAGCTGTAATTGATATTATTCTAGTTTTATTTCATCTTCTTATAGTTGTATTTCATCTTGTACTGGTTGTTTTTCATGTTCTACTAGTTGCCTTTCACCTTCTCCTAGTTGTCTACTAGTTGTCCTTTATCTTTAATTTTCTTCATGTTGTGTTTCAAGTTCTACTAGTTGTCTTTCACCATCTACTAGTTCTCTTTCATCTTCTTCTAGTTGTATTTCATATTATTCTAGTTGTATTTCATATTCTACTAGTTGTCTGTTATCTTCTACTAGTTGTCGGGCTATCTTTCATCTTCTTCTAGTTGTATTTCATCTTCTTCTAGTTGTTTTTAATTTTGTACTTGTTGTGTTTCATTTTTTGTAGTTGTCTTTCACCTTCTACTAGTTGTCTTTCATCTTCTTCTAGTTGTCTTTCATGTTCTTCTAGTTGTTTTTCGTCTACTACAGGTTTTATTTCATATTCTTCTAGTTGTATTTCATATTATTCTAGTTGTATTGATCTTCTTCTAGTTGTATTTGAAATTATTCTAGTTGTGTTTCATCTTTTTCTAGTTATCTTTCATCTTGTACTGATTGTCTTTCTTGTTCTACTAGTTGGCTTTTATCGTGTACTACATGTTGTATTTCATCTTCTTCTTCTCGCCTATTCATGTTCTACTTGTTGATTCGTCTACTATAGGGTGTACTTCATCTTGTTCTAGTTGTATTTCATTTTTCTACTGGTTGTCATTCATGTTCAACTGGTTGTCTATCGTCTACTACAGGTTGTATTTAATCATCTTCAAGTTGTACTTCATATTCTTCTAGTTGCATTTCATCTTCTTCTAGTAGGTTTTCACCTTGTACTGGTTGTCTTTCATGTTCTACTGGTTGTCCTTCATCTTGTTCTAGTTATCTTTCACGTTTAATGGTTGTCTTTCATCTTCTTCAAGTTGTTTTTTTTGTGTACTACAAGTTGTATTTCATTTTCTTGTAGTTGTCTTTCACTTTTGACTGGTTGTCTTTCATGTTCTAGTGGTTGTCTTTTGTCTACTACAGATTGTATGCCATTTTTTTTTGTAGTATTTCATCTTCCTGTAGTTGTCTTCTTCTAGTTATCTTCTACTAGTTGTCTTTCATATTTTAATAGTTGTCTACTGTTGTCTTTTAAATTCTTCTAGATGTATTTCATCTTCTTATAGTTGTCCTTTATCTTGCACTAGTTGTCTTTCACCTTCTACTTGTTGTCTTTCATCTTCTTCTAGTTGTCTTTAATGTCTACTTGTAGTTTTCATCTACTACATGTTGTATATCATCTTCATCTAGTTGTATTTCATATTCCACTGGTTGTCTTTTGTCTAATACAGGTTGTATTTCACATTTTTCTAGTTGTATTTCATGTTATTCCAGTTGTATTTCATATTATTCTAGTTGTATTTCATTATTATTTTAGTTGTATTTCATCTTCTTCTTGTTGTCTTTCTTGTTTTGCTAGTTGGCTTTTGTCGTCTACTACATGTTTTATTTCATCTTCTTCCAGTTGTCTTTCATGTTCTACTTGTTGTTTCGTCTACTACAAGTTGTATTTCACCATCTTCTAGTTGTACTTCATATTCTTCTAGTTGTACTTCATATTATTCTAGTTGTATTTCATCTTCTTCTAGTAGTATTTCACCTTGTACTGGTTGTTTTGCATGTTCTACTGACTGTCATTCATCTTATACGGGTTGTCTTTCATCTTTTTCTTGTTGTCTTTCTACTAGTTTACTTTCGTCTACTACTGGTTGTAATTCATCATCTTCTAGTTGTACTTCATATTCCGCTAGTTATATTTCATCTTCTTCTATTAGTCTTTCACCTTGTACTGGTTGTCTTTCGTGTTCTGCTGATTGTTTTTCATCTTATAAGTTGTCTTTGATGATCTTCTTGTTGTCTTTCACCTTCTTCTAGTTGTTTTTCATCTTCTGCTAGTTGTCTTTCATCTTCTTGTAGTTGTCTTTCATGTTTTACTGTTTGTCTTTCGCCTACTATAGGTTTATTTCATATTCTTCTAATTGTATTTCATATTATTCAAGGTGTATTTCATCTTCTTTATCTTCTTCTTGTTGTCCTATTTCTTGTGTTTGTTGTCTTTCATTTTCTTCTTGTTGTCTTTCACCTTCTACTAGTTGTATTTCATTTTCTTGTTGTCTTGCACCTTCTACTAGTTCTCCTTCATCTTCTTCTAGTTGTATTTCATATTATTCTAGTTGTATTCCATCTTCTACTAGTTGTCCACTGGTTGTTTTTCATCTTCTTCTAGTTGAATTTTATCTTATTCTATTTGTTTTTTATGTTGTACATGTTGTCTTTCATTTTTCTAGTTGTCTTTCACCTTCTACTAGTTGTCTATCATCTTCTTCTAGTTGTCTTTCATGTTCTACTGGTTGTCTTTCGTCTACTATATGTTTTATTTTATATTCTTCTAGTTGTATTTCATATTATTCAAGGTGTATTTCAGCTTCTTTTAGTTGTATTTCAATTATTCTAGTTATGATTCATCTTCTTATTGTTGTATTTCATCTTGTGCCGTTTGTCTTTCTTGTTCTGATAGTTGGCTTTTATCGTCGACTACATGTTGTATTTCATCTTCTTCTAGTTGTATTTCTTGTTCTACTTGTTGATTCGTCTATTATAGGTTGTACTTCATCTTGTTCTAGTTGTATTTCATTTTCTACAGGTTGTCATTCATGTTCAATTTGTTGTTTATCGTCTACTACAGGTTGTATTTCATCATCTTCTAATTGTACTTCACATCCTTCAAGTTGTTTTCATCTTCTTCTAATATTATTTCACCTTGTACTGGTTGTCTTTCATCTTCTTCTAGTTATCTTTCAACTTCTAATAGCTGTCTTTCATATTCTTCTAGTTGTCTTTCATGTTCAACTTGTTGTTTTTGTCTACTACATGTTGTATTTCATCTTCTTCTAGTTGTCCTTCATTTTCTACTGGATGTCTTTCATGTTCTACTAGACGTCTTTCATGTTCTACTGGTTCTCTTTCATCTTTTTCTAGTTTTATTTCATATTATTCTAGTTGTATTTCATCTTCTACTAGTTGTCTTTCATCTTGTACTATCTTTCATTTTCTACTAGTTGTCTACTGGTTGTCTTTCATCTTCTTCTAATTCTTTTTAATGTTGTACTTGTTGTATTTCATTTTTTGTAGTTGTCTTTCACCTTCTACTAGTTGTCTTTCATCTTCTTCTAGTTGTCTTTCATGTTTTTCTTGTTGTTTTCGTCTACTACATGTTTTTATTTCATATTCTTCTAGTTGTATTTTATATTATTCTAGTTGTATTTCGTCTTTTTCTGGTTGTATTTTATATTATTCTAGTTGTGTTTCATCTTCTTCAAGTTGTCTTTCATCTTGTACTGATTGTCTTTCTTGTTCTACTAGTTGGCTTTTATCGTGTACTACATGTTGTATTCCATCTTCTTCTTCTCGTCTATTCATGTTCTACTTGTTGATTCGTCTACTATAGGTTGTAGTTCATCTTGTTCTTGTTGTATTTCATTTTTTACTGGTTGTCATTCATGTTCAACTGGTTGTCTATCGTCTATTATAGGTTGTATTTCATCATCTTCTAATTGTAGTTCATATTTTTCTAGTTATATTTCATGTTTTTTTAGTATTCTTTCGCCTTGTACTGATTGTCTTCCATGTTCTACTGGTTGTCTTTCATCTTCTTGAAGTTATCTTTCACTTTTATTAGTTGTCTTTCATATTCTTCTAGTTATCTTTCATGTTCTACTTGTTATTTTTGTCTACTATAGGTTGTATTTCATCTTATTATATTTGTCTTTCATGTTCTACTACTTGCCTTTAATGTTTCACTTGTTGTCTTTCGTCTACTACTGATTCTATTTCATCTTCCTTTAATTGTAATTCATATAATTCTAGGTTTATTTCATCTTCTTATAGTTGTATTTCATCTTCAAGTTATCTTTCATCTTACACCGGTTGTTTTTCTTGTTCTACTAGTTGGTATCTTCTACTAGTTGCCTTTCATCTTCTCCTAGTTGTCTACTGGTTTTCCTTTATCTTCTTCTAGTTGTCCTATTTCTTGTGCTGGATGTCTTTCATTTCTTTTTCTTGTCTTTTCACCTTCTACTAGTTGTCTTTCACCTTCTACTAGTTCTCTTTCATCTTCTTCTAGTTGTATTTCATATTATTTTAGGTGTATTTCATCTTCTACGAGTTGTTTTTCATCTTCTATTAGTTGTCTACAGGTTGTCTTTCATCTTCTTATAGTTGTTTTTTTTCTTGTACTTGTTGTCTTTCATTTTTTTAGTTGTCTTTCACCTTCTACTAGTTGTCTTTCATCTTCTTCTAGATGTCTTTCAAGTTCTACTGGTTGTCTTTCGTCTACTACATGTTGTATTTCATTTCTTCTAGTTGTCTTTCAAGTTCTACTTGTTGTTTCGTCAACTACAAGTTGCATTTCACCATCTTCTAGCTGTACTTCATATTCTTCTAGTTGTATTTTATGTTCTTGTAGTAGTATTTCACATTGTACTAGTTGTCTTTCATGTTCTACTGACTATCTTTCATCTTATACGGGTTGTCTTTCATCATTTTCAAGTTGTCTTTCATGTTCTACTTGTTGTTTTTGTCCAATACAGGTTGTATTTAATCTTTTTATATTTGTCTTTCGTGTTCTACTAATTGCCTTCAATGTTTTACTGGTTGTCTTTCGTCTACTACTGATTCTATTTCATCTTCTTCTAGTTGTAATTCATATTATTATAGTTTTATTTCATCTTTTTATAGTTGTATTTCATATTAATCTAGTTGTATTTCATCTTCAAGTTGTCTTTCATCTTACACTGGTTGTTTTTCTTGTTCTACTAGTTGCCGTTCATCTGCTACTAGTTGTCTACTGGTTGTCCTTTATCTTCTTCTAGTTGTCCTATTTCTTGTGCTGGATGTCCTTCATTTCTTCTTGTTGTCTTTTCACCTTCTACTAGTTGTCTTTCATTTTATTGTTGTCTTTCACCTTCTACTAGTTCTCTTTCATCTTCTTCTAGTTGTATTTCATATTATTCTAGTTGTATTTCATCTTCTACGCGTTATTTTTCATCTTCTACTAGTTGTCTACAGGTTGTCTTTCATCTTCTTCTAATTGTATTTCTTCTTCTTCTAGTTGTATTTCATATTATTCCAGTTGTATTTCATTATTTCTAGTTGTATTTCATATTATTTTAGTTGTATTTCATCTTCTACGCGTTGTTTTTCATCTGCTACTAGTTGTCTACATGTTGTCTTTTATCTTCTTCTAGTTGTATTTCATCTTCTTCTAGTTGTTTTTTTATCTTGTACTTGTTGTCTTTCACATTCTACTAGTTGTCTTTTATCTTCTTCTACTTGTCTTTCATGTTCTACTAGTTGTCTTTCGTCTACTACATGTTGTATTTCATATTCTTGTAGTTGTATTTAATATTATTCTAGTTGTATTTCATCATTTTCTAGTTGTGCTTCATATTATTCTAGTTGTGTTTCATCTTCTTCTATTTGGCTTTCATCTTGTATTGATTGTCTTTCTTGTTCTAATGCTTTTATCGTGTACTACATGTTGTATTTCATCTTCTTCTTGGTGTTTTTCATGTTCTACTTGTTGATTCGTCTAGTATAGGTTGTACTTTATCTTGTTCTAATTGTATTTCATTTTCTATTGGTTGTCATTCATGTTCAACTGGTTGTCTATCGTCTATTATAGGTTGTATTTCATCATCTTCTAGTTGTAGTTCAGATTTTTCTAGTTATATTTCATGTTTCTTTTAGTAGTCTTTCACCTTGTTATAGTTTTATTTCATCTTCTTATAGTTGTATTTCATCTTCAAGTTGTCTTTCATCTTACACTGGTTGTTTTTCTTGTTCTTCTAGTTTGCTTTTATCATCTACTAGTTGACTTTCATCTCCTTCTAGTTGTCCTATTTCTTGTGCTGGATGTCTTTCATTTCTTCTTGTTGTCTTTTCACCTTCTACTAGTTGTCTTTCATTTTCTTATTATCTTTCATGTTCTACTAGTTCTCTTTCATATTCTTCTTGTTGTATTTCATATTATTCTAGCTGTATTTCATCTTCTATGAGTTGTTTTTCATCTTCTACTAGTTGTCTACAGGTTGTCTTTCATCTTCTTCTAGTTGTATTTCATATTATTCCAGTTGTATTTTGTATTATTCTAGTTGTATTTGATATTATTTTAGTTGTATTTCATCTTCTTGTTGTTGTCTTTCTTGTTTTGCTAGTTGGCTTTTGTCGTGTACTACATATTGTATTTCATCTTCTTCTAGTTGTCTTACATGTTCTCCTTGTTGTTTCGTCTACTACAAGTTGTTTTTCATCATCTTCTAGTTGTACTTCATATTCTTCTAGTTGTATTTCATATTCTTCTAGTGTATTTCATCTTCTTCTAGTAGTCTCTCACCTCGTATTGGTTGTCTTTCATGTTCTACTGACAGTCTTTCATCATATACGGGTTGTCTTTCATCATTTTCTACTGGTTTTCTTTTGTCTACTACAGGTTGTATTTCCTCATCTTCTAGGTGTACTTCTTATTGTCCTAGTTATATTTCATCTTCTTCTATTAGTATTTCACCTTGTACTGATTGTTTTTCATCTTATATTAGTTGTCTTTCATGGTTTTCTTGTTGTCTTTCATGTTCTTCTAATTGTTTTTCACCTTCTTCTAGTTGTCTTTCATCTTCTACTGGTTGTCTTTCTTCTACTATAGGTTTTAATTCATATTCTTCTAGTTGTATTTCATATTATTCAAGGTGTATTTTATCTTCTTCTAGTTGTATTTCATATTATTCTGCTTATGTTTGATCTTCTTTTAGTTGTCTTTCATCTTGTACTGTTTGTCTTTCTTGTTCTACTCGTTGGCTTTTATCATCTACGACATGTTGTATTTCATCTTCTTCCAGTTGTATTTCCTGTTCTACTTGTTGATTCGTCTACTATAGGTTGTATTTCATCTTGTTCTAGTTGTATTTAATTTTCTACTGGTTGTCATTAGTGTTCAATTGGTTGTCTATTGTCTACTACAGGTTGTACTTGTTGTTTTCGTCTACTACATGTTGTATTTTATCTTCTTGTGGTTGTCCTTCACTATATTGTTGTCTTTCAATTTCTAGTAGTCTACTGGTTGTATTTCATCTTCTTCTAGTTGTCCTTTATCATGTATTTGTTGTTTTTTATCTTCTTCTAATTGCCTTTCAACTTCTACCAGTTGTCTTTCAGGTTCTACTGGATGTCTTTCATGTTCAACAATTTGTCTTTCATCTTCTTTTGGTTGTATCTCATCGCTTTCTAGTTGTCTACTGGGTATTTTTCACCTTCTTCTAGCTGTATTTCATCTTATTCTATTTGTCTTTCATGTTCTACTAGTTGCCTTTAATGTTTACTAGTTGTCTTTCGTCTACTACTGATTCTATTTCATCTTCTTCTAATTGCAATTCATATTATTCTAGTTTTATTTCATGTTCTTATAGTTCTATTTCATATTAATCTAGTTATATTTCATCTTCAAGTTATCTTTCATCTTACACTAGTTGTTTTTCTTGTTCTACTAGTTGGCTTTTATCTTCTACTAGTTGCCTTTCATATTCTACTAGTTTTCCTTTATCTTCTTCTAGTTGTCCTATTTCTTGTGCTGGATGTCTTTCATTTCTTCTTGTTGTCTTTTCACCTTCTACTAGTTGTCTTTCATCTTCTTCTAGTTGTATTTAATGTTCTACTTATTATTTTTGTCTACTACAGGTTGTATTTCATCTTCTTCTAGTTGTCTTTCATGTTCTACGGGTTGTCTTTATTGTTTAACTAGTTGTATTTCATATTATTCTAGTTGTATTTCATCTTCTTCTAGTTATCCTTCTACTAGTTGTATTGGTTTGTTTTCATTTTCTACTAGTTGTCTTTAATCTTGTGCTAGTTGTCTACTGGTTGTCTTTCATCTTCTTCTTGTTTATTCATCTTCTTTTAGTTGTCCTTTATCTTGTATTGGTTGTCTCTCATTTTTTCCTAGTTGTCTTTCATTTTTTCCTAGTTGTCTTTCACCTTGTACTTGTTGTCTTTCTTTTAGTTGTTTTCATGTTCTACTTATTATTTTCGTCTACTATAGGTTGTATTTCATTTTCTTCTAGTTGTATTTCATTTTCTACTGGTTGTCTTTCATGTTCTACTGGTTGTCTTTCGTTTACTACAGGTTATATTTCATATTTTTCTAGTTTTATTTCATTATTCTAGTTGTATTTCATCTTCTTCTAGTTGTATTTCAAATTTTTCTAGTTGTGTTTCATTTTCTTCTGTTGTCTTTCATGTTCTACTAGTTGGCATTTATCGACTACTGCATGTTGTATTTCATCTTCTTATGTCTTTCATGTTCTACTTGTTGATTCGTCTACTATAGGTTGTATTTCACCTTGTTCTAGTTGTATTTCATTTTCTATTGGTTGTCATTCATGTTCAACTTGTTGTACTTCATCTTCTTCTCGTAGTCTTTCACCTTATACTGGTTGTCTTTCATGTTCTCCTTGTTGTCTTTCATCTTCTTCTAGTTATCTTTCACCTTCTCATAGTTGTCTTTCATCTTCTTCTAGTTGTCTTTCACATTCTACTTGTTGTTTTTGTCTACTACAGGTTGTATTTCATCTTCTTCTACATGTCTTTCATGTTCTTCTGGTTGTCTTTCGTCTACTACAGGTTTATTTCATCTTCTTCAATTAGTCTTTCATCTTGTACTGACTGTCTTTTGTGGTCTGCTGATTGTTTTCATCTTATATTAGTTGTCTTTCATGATCTTCTTGTTGTCTTTCACCTTCTTCTAGTTGTTATTCATGTTCTAAAAGTTGTCTTTCGTCTACTACAAGTTTTATTTAATCTTCTTCTATTTGTCTTCTTCTAGTTATCTTCTACTAGTTATCTACTGGTCGTCTTTCTTCTTCTACTTATATTTCATCTTCTTATAGTTATCCTTTATCTTGTTCTAGTTGTCTTTCATTTTTTCTAGTTGTCTTTCACCTTTTACTAGTTGTCTTTCATCTTCTTGTACTTGTCTTTAATGTTCTACTTGTTGTTTTCATCTACTATAGGTTGTATTTCATCTTCTTCTAGTTGTATTTCATATTCTACTGGTTGTCTGTTGTATACTACAGGTTGTATTTAATGTTTTTCTAGTTCTATTTCATATTATTCTAGTTGTATTTCATATTCTTCTAGTAGTCTTTCATGTTCTACTGACTATTTTTCATCTTATACTAGTTGTCTTTCATCTTCTTCTAGTTGTATTTCACCTTCTACTAGTTGTATTTCACCTTCTTCTAGTTGTATTTCATTTTCTACTGGTCATCTTTCATGTTCTATTGGTTGTCTTTCATCTACTACAGGTTGTATTTCATCTTCTTCTAGTTGTATTTCATATAATTTTAGTTGTATTTCATCTTCTACTAGTTGTCTTTCATCTTGTACTGTTTGTCTTTCTTGTTCTACTAGTTGGCTTTTATCGTCTACTACATGTTGTATTTCATCTTCTTCTAGTTGTCTTTCATGTTCTACTTGTTGATTCGTCTACTATAGGTTGTACTTCATCTTGTTCTTGTTGATTCATGTTCAACTAGATGTCTATCGCCTACTACAGGTTATATTTCATCATCTTCTAGTTATACTTCATAATTTTCTAGTTGTATTTCATCTTCTTCTAGTAGTCTTTCACCTTATACTGGTTGTCTTTCATGTTCCACTGGTTGTTTTTCATCTTCTTCTAGTTGTCTTCACCTTCTAATAGTTGTCTTTCATTTTCTTCTAGTTGTCTTGCATATTCTATTTGTTGTTTTGTCTACAACAGGTTGTATTTCATGTTCTACTGGTTGTCTTTCATGTTCTACTGGTTGTCTTTTGTCTACTACAGGTTGTATTTCATTTTTTTCTAGTTGTATTTCATATTATTGTAGAAGTATTTCATCTTCTTCTTATTGTCTTTCATCTTGTATTGGTTGGCTTTCATCTTCTACTAGTTGTCTGCTGGTTGTCTTACATCTTCTTCGAGTTGTATTTCATCTTCTTCTAGTTGTCCTTTGTCATGTACTAGTTGTCTTTTATTTTTTTCTAGTTGTCTTTCAACTTCTACTAATAGTTTTTCATCTTCTTCTAGTGGTTTTTCATGTTCTACTTGTTGTTTTCGTCTACTATATGTTGTATTTCATCTTCTTCTAATTGTATTTAATTTTCAACTTTATGTTTTTCATGTTATACCGGTTGTCTTTCGTCTACTACATGTTGTATTTCATATTCTTCTAGTTGTATTTTATATTATTCTAGTTGTATTTCATATTCTTCTAGTTGATTTCATATTATTGTAGTCGTATTTCATCTTCTTCTTCTTGTCTTTCTCATCTTGTACTGGTTGTATTTCTTGTTCTACTAGTTGGCTTTTGTCGTCTACTACATGTTGTATTTCTTTTTCTTCTAGTTGTCTTACATGTTCTACTTGTTATTTCGTCTATTACAAGTTGTATTTTGTTCGCACAAAAGTGTATCACAAAGTTTCACTACAGGAAGCTGTAGCTTTTAACCCTATTCAACTTTCGACTAGATTGCGTGCACAATCCCGTCGTATAGTATAATCAGGTATCGATCCACAGGACGGTTCTTTAATCAAATCTGGAATTCTATTTAAATCAATTAGGTACTAGAAGTTGGAAAAAGGTTGGTTTGGTTGTTTAAATCCTAAATTCAATCAATGACAGCAGTAATTAAATTGACAGAAAGTAAATTTTGGTTTTATCAAATAGAGAAAAGCGTTTCCAGGGTTTTCGATTCATTATCAACCTTGCCTCTCGGTACTCATGCGACCCGCGTGCTTTCACACGCGACCCGCATGGAACACGCGACCCGCATGGAACACACGACCCGCGTACTCTCATACGCGGCCCGCGTGGACCTCGAGCAAATGCAGCAGTTGTTTGTTTTTGCGTTGTTCTTTAGTGTAAGGATTCATTGACCGAACCTAATGTTCCTAAACCTCAACTCTCGTTTGTTGGCTTAATAAACTTGGTATCGGAAATGCAATTTCACCTTCTTAGGGTTGTAATCTAAGTTAATTGTCCGGTTTACTAAAGGTAACCAATATCTTTCGATAAATGGTAAAGTTCACCTCTCAGTTACTTTTTGGTCTCGCCTTACGGCTCGTAAACCTACCTCAGATACTAAGTCTGGTTGAAAGAAACATCAAGGCCAAAGTACAAGAATGATGTTATAGGCATCTAACAGTAAACAAACATGAATCATTCAATCAACTTCAACAAAGCAATTAAGATAATACTCAAACAATTAAACACTATTGTTCAACACAAATTCAAACAACATGCATGCAAAACAAAGTATCAAACTACATCGTAACCCTAGAAACTAAGAAATCTACTCACTCATAATCAAAGAACAAAGAAAACAAATAAAAAAAAAGGAGTTCATAGAAAAACTAGAAGAACGATGAAGATTCGTCGCAAAACTCTCGTTATGCTCCTCTCAACTTCGTCTCCCAGTTAGCCGTCGAATCTCCACCCTAGAACCTGTCTCTTGCTCTCTGGAATGCACAATAATGAATGATATCCTCTTCTGTGGCAAGGAATCCCGTAATATAGCCAATCTGGCCGACCTTTCCTTCATTGAGCTCTGTTTCCTATTATGTTTTCTTTCCGGAATAGACTCACGCGACCCGCGTGCAGTGGACGCGGTCCGCATGTCTGTGCTTCTCGCGTGTAAGAATGGAGGTCGCGTCTGTGGTCGCGTCAGGGTTTGATGCGACCCGCGTCGTATGTGACGCGGCCCGCGTGGATGGTTCCAGAACTTCATATTCTTCCCTGATTTCGCTGTTTTCTGCAAAGTAAGAATGAAAACACAGCAGTACCACATTCTATAGATATTTCATGTATATTTAATGTAAAAGACACGATCCAATGGTTTGAAACACAGATTTTGGTACAGAAATAGGTCGGATTTATAGATATGATAATGAGACATCAAATTCCCCCAAGCTTAAATCTTGCTTGTCCTCAAGCAAAGATCGTACTTAGGTACCGGGTTGGACTCTACTCTTACCTAAATGCAGATTAAGTTCCTAAAAGTGAAAATCTACATGAATTGCTTTAATCAAAAACTTCGAGAATCTTTTTGGTATAATTTTGACTTTCCTTGATCAATTTTGATTCACCCCACGAATTGACTAATCAAACTTCAAATTCTGAAATGATTCTAAGACTTGCAAAGTTAATTACCCGAATTGATTCATTTTTCATTCTTGTGCTGAAACTATGCCCTCGTTTGTGGTGATTTTTCTTTTCTTTTTGACCTCCTAAAGCTTGGAACAAGCTTAGGTTAGAAAGTCGAGGACTTCGTGTGTTGGTGTATGCAAAGTTTCTTTTCTTTTCTAAGTTTGGGAGACGAGCTCAAAGGCGCCCAATTGGACTTATTGCCAGTACTCTTATGTTCTCCATCTTTTCATTTCAACATTTTTTTATTTTACGCCTACACCATGAATACACACATCCAATGGTATTCATCCATACCAATGGATATCCCAAATCTTTCTTTATTTTAAATCCCCATTTCCCTATTTGTAAGGCACAGTTCAGTTTCAAAATGGTTTTTCGATTCGATCCAAGTTCTCTTCTTCTCAAGTTCTCAAAACATTCATTCCTAATCAGTTCTTTTATCGATTGTGGGGTTAGTTCTAATTTCTCAAGGTCATCGCAATTAAAACCAAAAGTTTTCGTCAAAGTCCCTAATTCAAGCAATTATGCAAATTTTTCACTATGAATGCAGGAAAATAAACATGACCTAAAAATAAAAAGTAAACAAGTCAAAAGTCTCCCCCCCAAGCTTAGTCCGAGCATTGTCCTCAATGCTGCAAGACTGAAAGATAGAAAAAAGTAAATAAACAAGGGAAAGAGAAGAACAAACCTGATCAATCGTCGGTGGGAGGATCGAGCCACCAAGCGCGGAGCTGCTCCTCAACGGCTGTCATCCGGCTCTGTAGATCATAGAGGGCAGTACCCTGCTCGCGGCGCATGTCATACATGAGAGTGTAGACATCCTGGATGGTCGGGTCAGGAATCGGTGGTGGATAAGAGGGAGGTGCGGCAGAAGTGGAGGCATGGAACTGTGGGGGAGAATGGTGTGCTGCGAAGAAGGAGAGGGAGAATGGTGAAGACGGGGCGGGCTTAAAAGGGCCAGGTCGCGCCGTTTCGGCCCGTAACGGACGCGCCTCTTCCTTACCGCGACTGTTGGTGGTGACGCGGGTCGCGTCGATTGTACGCGGGTCGAGTCGTTTGTACTCGGGTCACGTCTATTGCACTCGGGTCGCGTGGTGCACTGAATCTGCAGTTCTCTTTTGACATCCTAAATGCAAATTAACTAAAAACAAAATAGAAAATGCATGCAAAGGAAAATAAGGCAGAAAAGAGCATAAAAACTGATCGAAGTGCAAGAAAATTAAAAAGGGCTTGGGTTGCCTCCCAAGAAGCGCTTGTTTTAGGTCTCAAGCTCGACCACCTTTCGCTAAGTTTCTGCTGTGGCAGGATCGGAGAGATCCTGAACAAACAGTGGTGGGTGCGGATGATCAGCAACATAGTGCTTGAGACGCTGACCATTTACCTTGAATGTCCCGCATGCTTCATTGCCAATATCAATTGCACCAAAATGGTACACCTTTTTCACTACAAATGGACCAGACCATCGAGACTTGAGTTTACCTGGAAAGAGTCTTAATCTAGAATTAAACAAAAGTACAAGATCACCTTCCTTAAACTCGCGAGGCATGATACGCTCGTCATGGATCCTCTTGGTCTTTTCTTTGTAAATTCTCGCATTCTCATAGGAGTATAAACTCATCTCCTCCAACTCGTGCAAGTCGAGAATACGCTTCTCTCCAGCTGCAAGCATGTCCATGTTGATGGCCCGTGTGGCCCAAAATGCTTTGTGTTCTATCTCCACAGGTAGGTGGCATGGCTTTCCATACACCAGCTTGAAAGGGCTCATCCCAATCGGTGTCTTGAATGCGGTGCGGTACGCCCAAAGTGCATCATTCAACTTTAGCGACCAATCCTTCTGTGTCCTTGCCACCGTCTTTTCCAAAATGGACTTGATTTCCCTGTTAGAGATTTCAGCTTGACCATTAGATTGAGGATGATAAGAAGTGGTTACCTTATGAGTCACCCCATGCCGGCTCAAGAGATTGTCAAATTGGCGGTTGATGAAGTGCTTGCCTCCATCACTGATAACAGCTCTTGGCACCCCAAAGCGCGGAAAAATGATGTCATTGAACAATCGCTTCACTGCATTGGAGTCTGCTTTTCTGCATGCCACCGCTTCGACCCATTTAGACACGTAATCGACGGCAACCAGGATGTACTCATTCCCACACGATGATGGAAATGGTCCCATGAAATCAATACCCCACACGTCGAAAACCTCTACCTCAAGAATGGAGTTGAGAGGCATCTCGTTGCGCTTGGTGATGTTCCCGGTCCGTTGACACTTGCCGCAAGCCATGACTAAGGTTCTTGCATCCCTGAAAAGAGAAGGCCAAAAGAAACCAGATTGCAATACCTTGGTGGCTGTTTTGGAGAACGATGCGTGTCCCCCATAGGCGGATGAATGGCAATGCTCAAGGATGGAGCGTGTCTCCTCGTATGGCACACATCGTCGAAAAATGCCATCAACACCTATTTTAAAAAGAAAGGGTTCATCCCAAAAATAATACCTGGCATCTGATCTGAGCTTCTTCTTCTGTTGGTAAGACATGGTACCAGGTAGCAATCCAGAAGCTAAGTAGTTCGCAATGTCAGCATACCAAGGTGTCGGCTGGAAATCCGTGCGGTCCGCGTGCATAGTTATGCGACCGGCGTGAGAAGTTGTGCGGCCCGCGTGCAAAGCCATGCGACCCGCGTCAGAGGTGTCCAGAGTTGAGACTGAGAAGAGATGTTCATCAGGGAATGAGTCGTTAATCGGCAATTTGGCTGAGTTCTCCTCTTCCCACCGAAGGCGGGATAGATGGTCGGCCACAGTGTTCTCAACTCCCTTTTTGTCTCTAATTTCGATGTCAAATTCTTGCAAAAGAAGAATCCATCTAATTAGACGAGGTTTAGCATCTTGTTTGCTCAACAAATACCTGAGTGCGGCATGATCAGTGTAAACAATTATCTTCGAGCCAACTAGGTAAGATCTGAACTTGTCAAGAGCAAACACAATTGCAAGAAGCTCCTTCTCGGTGGTTGTGTAGTTCATCTGGGCTGGATCTAGCACCTTGCTAGCATAGTAAATGACGGACGGCTTCTTGTCCTTTCTTTGCCCAAGAACTGCTCCCACAACATAGTCGCTCGCGTCGCACATGATCTCGAATGGTATAGACCAATCAGGTGGTTGCAAAATGGGTGCTGAAACGAGGGCCTCTTTCAAACTGCAAAAAGACTTGACACAATCATCAGTGAAAACAAAATCAGAATCTTTAATAAGTAGATTGGTCAATGGTTTCGCAATTTTAGAAAAGTCCTTGATAAAGCGGCGATAAAATCCTGCATGACCCAGAAAGCTGCGAACTCCTTTGACACAAGTTGGGATTGCAAGTTTCTCAATTACTTCAATCTTCGCCTTATCAACCTCGATGCCTTTTGTTGAGTATTTTAGATATAATGATTTGGTACTCTTTTTGCCTTTAAAATTTATAAACCTTCGTACTCAAAGAATAGGTTAGTTGCAAGCGCACAACCTATCGATTGTAGTATTAAGGTGTCGATCCGCAGGGAGAAAGGGAAACACTAATTTTTAATAAAGAAAATTACTTCTAAAACAAAAGAATAAAAGTAAATGGGGGGGGTTTTTGTTCTTAAAATCCTAAAGTTGGGTTCAATACCCGAAAAAGAGGAGTTTCAAACAATAAATGTAAATAAAATAAAGGAAAGAAAGATTGGTTTGTTTTCAAGTTTAAGGAGATCTAGGGGTATTCGGTCTACAATCCCTTGCTAATTCTATTTATTCGGTTTGTTTAAATTCATGTTTGATTTGATGAGGTTTCTAACCTATGTTAGCCTTTGGAACAAATATTAATACAAATACTTTGCGCTTTATGGATTAATGTGCCTCGAATTCTAGGGCTGTCACTAACCTAGAGGGATATTTAATCTCATGCTACAAAGCATATATCGATATTTGTTCTAAGGTGTCCTAATTTAGGATTTGCCTTCTCCTTTCGGTCCTTCACCAAAATCCTAACTTTAATTTCTATAGTTCCGGATTGGATATCAAAGTACGGTCGCTTCTAACCCAACCCTAAGGTGTGTCTTTATGGTTTCAATTAGTAGTCTCCTCATGACCAATGCCGGAATTTAATAAACTTAAAGCGGAAAGACCCGATCAACGGGATTTCAAAACTACTTCAATTCAATAAACCCTAACCAGGTGAACTCAAAGGAACGAGTACTAATGAAATTCATAAAGAATAAATCACAGAAATTAACAATCAAATCCGATAACACAATCATAATAAAAACAAATATCCGAATAATCTAGAATTAAACAAGTTCATGCATTAACCTAAACCCCTAGAAAGAGAACTACTCTCTCTTGGAGAGATCCATTACAAAGATTGGCAAAAACAATAAGAAATAAGATAAAGAAATGATTACACCCTTTCTTAGATCTAAAACCTCGATCTTGCCGACTCCTTGCTTGAATCTTCTTCTTCTTCTCCTTCCTTGAAAAGCCTTCTAGAATTTCTGCAGGATCTCTCTCTCTCAATTTGTGGAAATATGGATATAATAATGGATATGTACAATAATGGATCCTGAGAGAGACGAAATTCTTCTCCTTTTATAGCCAAAGGCCTTGCCCAATTTAGAGGATAGAAGTGGAGTTAGTGGGGGCACTTCTCAGACTGCCATGCCTATTATTGGCCTTCTAAAACGGGTTCCTTGGAAGCCAAGAATAGAAAACCTTTTGAAAATGCGAATTTATGGCTGTCTGCGAGTCCAGTGCGTCCGCACTGGTGGTGAGTGCGTCCGCACTGGGTCGCACCGACTCCAAATCTCCTTTGGTTCCAAGTTTCCTTTTCTGGATTTTCTGCAAATTTTCCTGAGTGCGTCCGCACTGGATCTTAGTGCGTCCGCACTGGGAGACTTTTCGGGCTGATGCGGCCATTGATGCAGCTGTACAAAATTATACATTCCGAATTTGGATCTGGTTCCTTCATGAAAGTTGTAGATCTCTTTGTCCTGGTTCCGGCAAGCTTTGAATCACCCAAATCGGAGTTCGTATGACAAAGATATGGCCAAAATACGAACTGTGTGTCGGCTGAATGCGTCCGCACTCGGGTCAGTGCGTCCGCACTGCGCTCGGACTTTTCTGTTTTCTGTCTGATGGCTGAGTGCGTCCGCACTCTGGGTCAGTGCGTCCGCACTGCGCTCGGTTTCTCCTGTTTTGCTCTGAAATTCAAACGGGCATAACTTATGATCCGTAACTCCGTTTTCGGTGTTCTACCACTTTTCGGAAAGCTTGCGAGAAGATCTACAATTTGCTCCATTTCCTGTAATTTAAATAGACTTCGGCAGTAACTTGATTCTTGGATATATTTCATTATATTCTCTATTAAAATACAAGATATTTGGTGTTATTATGTGATTAAAACTAGATCGAATGTGTATATAATTTAGACCTATCAAATACCCCCAAGCTTGAACCTTGCTTGTCCCCAAGCAACATCTAAACTGGGACTACAATTCGATCTCTTTGATACACCTTATATCAAGTTTGTTTTCTCAAGTGAAAAATTTGTATGATCTTGTCAAAAATTAAAACCTTCATGCAAACTTCCCAAATTTTAAGTTTAACCCTCGGATAATTATTACTCAACCCACAATTTGATTACTCTAACTCTTATTTCCTTAAAGGTCTAGAAATTACAAACTTCGTCTACCCAAATTTATTAAAAGAAATGCCATCTTAAACGTGGAATTTTTCAAATTCCCCCAAGCTTGAATCAAACTTAGGTTTAGAAATGTTGCGGACTACGTGTGTTGATACATGCATATTCTCATTTTTGTTGTTGTTGCTTTTGATTTTTCTTGTTTTGATTTTCTTTCATGATTTAGCACTATTTTCCCAATCCTCATTTAAGCACCGGTTAGTTACAAGTAGTTAACTATACCCAACCGTTCTAATTCAAGGGTGCTTTGCATGCTCTTAGTCTAACCCTTCCACTAACACGAATGTCAATTTTATCGGGAGACTAGCGGAGCAAGAGTGCTAAGGACTCATAATCATAAGTACGTCATGAAGCCGTAACATAGGTCATTGGAGTCACCTTTTATTTTCCAAAATTTTCAATTTTTACCCAATTTCACAACATATATGCATATATCATGAATACACACATCCCTAAGTATTCTTTCATACTTGGGGATATCCCAATATTTCCAAACTTAAAATTTCCAAATCTAAATAGCTTCTCTAATCAATTTAAATTCCAAATGACCTAATGTCATACACCTTTATTTCCACAAAGTTTTTCGCCAAATTATGTGGTCATTTCAAATTATTCCAAGGGATTTACCAAAAATTCGAAAAAATTATGCATGAATACGTCTAATTTTGCCAATCACTCAAATTTATTCACAAAATGCATGACACAAAACTAGGTAAACATCCTAACAAGTCGGACTGGACCCTATTCATGGTTAGGTAAAACCCTAGTTTTAAACAAAAAATTTAAACATGCCTAAACTAAATGCAAGATACAATTGTGAATTTCAGTTTTTCATTTAACCCTCCCCCCAGCTTAAACAAAACATTGTCCTCAATGTGTCAATTGATTCTAGAAGAGGAAATTAAAAAGAAAAATAGAAACTCACAAGATGTTGCTCGGTTTAACGTCGGGAGCTCGACTTGTTGAGGCTCAGTTTAAAGGTGGTGGATCATCGAGGGCAATTGCCTCCTTTTCGATGATCGGTTCATCTTGAATGAAATGTTTGAGCCGCTGTTCGTTGACCTTAAATGAACTCATTTTTTCGCTCCATATTTCGAAGGTACCATGGTCGAAAACTCGTGATACTTGATATGGTCCTTCTTGAAAACTTCTTCTGATGCGTTTGTCGTGCCAATGCCTCGTCTTTTTTTCTTGGTTCAAGGCGGCATTGATTATGGTGGGATGTATCTCATTTGGGCTAAGAGATTTGTATTTGAGGGTTGTTGGCAATGATTTGAGTTCGACCTTCGGTGGCGTTGTGCATGTTGAAACGGCAAAAACTTGGCTCTGCAAAGTTTCGTGTGGGCTGCCTAAGCTGCAAGATTGGTTGTTTTCGTCGTTTTGAGTTGTTTCTTTATCGATTTCTTTCAGAATTTCATTCGGTTGTTCTCCTTCCATCATCCTATCTAAATGATCATTAATTGTAGAGTCTAAAACATCTATCCTGCATATCGAATCATTATTATTAGATGGAAATTGGAGAGATTTAAAAACATTAAATTCAACCTTTTCATCACCTACTCGGAAAGAAATCTTTCCATCACGCACATCTATGATTGCACCTGCTGTGGTTAGGAAATCACGTCCCAATAGAAGGGGAGTTTGTGTATCCTCTTCCATCTCCACCACAACAAAATCTACCGGTAAGAAAAATTTACCAATTTTGACAATTGCATCCTCCAAAATTCCTACCGGGTATCTAACGGATCTATCCGCTAATTGGAGCGATATTTTTGTTGGTTTCAATTCTCCTAGACCTAACCTTTCATAAACCGCTTTTGGCATTAAACATACGCTAGCACCTAAATCACACAAACAACTATTGAATTCGGTCTCCCCAATTTTGCATGGAATAGTAAAACTACCGGGGTCCTTAAGTTTGGGAGGTAGTTTGGTCAAGAAAAGTGCACTACATTGCGTATTTAGAGAAATGGTTCCAACCTCTTCAAGTTTCTTTTTGTTTGACAACATTTCTTTGAGAAACTTGACATAGGTTGGCATTTGTGCAATTGCCTCGGTGAAAGGTATGGTAATGTTCAGTTTTTTCAATTGTTCAATGAATTTGGCATATTGTTGGTCTAGTTTGTTCTTTACCAACCGTTGTGGAAAAGGTAGGAACCTAAGAGGAGGAACATACTTTGGAGTTTCAGATTTTTGTACCTTTGTTGAGTTAGAATTACCAGTTTTGTGATGCTTTTCTGATGCCGGTGCGATTGGTGGATCAATTGGTGCGGCTGAAATCGGTTCAGATTGTGTGGATTGAGGGAGTCCTTGTGGTTGGATTGGTTCATCATATTCCTTATCACTCCTCAAAGTCACAGCATTTGCATACTCTCGTGGATTGATGTCGGGTTTGCCCGGAAGTGTGCCTTGTTGGCGAGAGGACGAAGATGCTTGTTGTGCTATTTGTGTCTCTAGCATCTTCGTTTTAGTTTCTAAAAACTCAAACCTATTGTTCAAATTCCTCAAGGAATCCAAAATATCGGTATTGGTGCTTCTTTGTTGGTTCATGAACTCGTTTTGAGATATCACAAGGCCCTCTATCAATTTTTCTAATTTATTGTTTTGAGAAGGTCCTTCGTACGAGTTTTGGTTTGACCAATTTTGGTATTGATTGGAATTACCTTGATATTGATTTGAGTTGTCATTTTCAGTCCTCCACTTGAAATTCGGATGGTTCCACCTTGTGTTAGGGTTGTATGTATTTGAGTTATCATTTGGCCTAACCTTATTGTAGATCGGGTCGTTCCTCTTATCACCTTGATTGTAGAATATTGCATTGGCTTGCTCGACTTCCTCTCCTTCTATGAGGACTTGGCAATCGGCGGTGATATGAGTCGCCTCTCCACAAATGCTGCATGAAGCCTTCTTTGTCACGGATTTGGCGTTTTGCATGTGTGCCATTTGATGTTGCAAGGCATCTATTTGGGCTTTCAAGGCGGTAACTTCGTCGGTTTTTAGGACTCCCGATGTGGTTTGGGTTCGTCCACTTCTCTCGGCCGTCCATTCCCTTTGGTTGATTGCCATGTCCTCGATCATTAGCATGGCTTGTTGGGGATCCATCTTGGACATATTACCTCCTGCGGCGGAATTCAAGTGAGTCTTTGTGGCGATTGTGCAACCTGCAAAGAAGAATTGGAAGAGCAACCACATGTCGAGACCATGGTTAGGGCACAAGCGTTGAAGCTCCGCCCATCTATCCCATGCCTCAGTCAAAGATTCTCCCTCGGCTTGCTTGAAGGTCGTGATCTTCGTTCGAAAGTGTTGGGTTTTGGATGGAGGAAAGTATTTTCCTAAGAATAACTTCTCCATGTCGTCCCATCTTCTTATGTTGTCACGATTCACGGTCCTTAGCCATGTCCTTGCATTGTCACGGAGGGATAGATGGAAGCATTTGAGCTTTAGGTTGTCGAGCTCTTCTCCTTCTCGAGCGAAGGTGCCGCAAGACTCTTCGAATACCGCCAAGTGGGCGTGTGGATCTTCGTTTAGGGCTCCCCCAAACTGACTTTGGCCAAGCAAGTGGATGAGAGAGGGCTTGATTTCGCGTGGATCTTGGCCTTGAGGAATGAAACCGAATCGGTGACCTTGTTGGCGGTTACGACCATTTCCGTTGTTTGGATTGACACCGAACAAAGGATTGTTATTGAGAATAGGTGGATCGTTGTTGTTGTCTAGATGTGGTGGCGGTAGGTTATTGTGTGGAGGAAGAGGTGGTGGATTGTTATTGAGATCGTGAAAGTTTGGGTTGATGAGACCTTCCGGAAATTCATCCTCTCTAAAGTTGCGTGGCATGCCTAGTTCGGGATCTAGCCCTGCCATTGGTTGAGAAAGCGAGGATTCGCCGGCTTTGATCTTCGCGGTTTGGCTCCTTGTGACCGGTGCCAGCGCTCAAATCTATGAGAGAAGAAAAGATGTGAAAGAGAGAGAATAGTAAAGTGCAGAAAATTAAATAAGGAAAGTAAAATATTTTTGGATTTTTAATTTTCTGAAAAGTAAATAAGGAAACTAAGAATCAAAAGTACTTTCCTAAAATAAAAACTAGTATCTATCCTATTCTCCCCGGCAACGGCGCCAAAAAGCTTGTTGAGTATTTTAGATATAATGATTTGGTACTCTTTTTGCCTTTAAAATTTATAAACCTTCGTACTCAAAGAATAGGTTAGTTGCAAGCGCACAACCTATCGATTGTAGTATTAAGGTGTCGATCCGCAGGGAGAAAGGGAAACACTAATTTTTAATAAAGAAAATTACTTCTAAAACAAAAGAATAAAAGTAAATGGGGGGGGTTTTTGTTCTTAAAATCCTAAAGTTGGGTTCAATACCCGAAAAAGAGGAGTTTCAAACAATAAATGTAAATAAAATAAAGGAAAGAAAGATTGGTTTGTTTTCAAGTTTAAGGAGATCTAGGGGTATTCGGTCTACAATCCCTTGCTAATTCTATTTATTCGGTTTGTTTAAATTCATGTTTGATTTGATGAGGTTTCTAACCTATGTTAGCCTTTGGAACAAATATTAATACAAATACTTTGCGCTTTATGGATTAATGTGCCTCGAATTCTAGGGCTGTCACTAACCTAGAGGGATATTTAATCTCATGCTACAAAGCATATATCGATATTTGTTCTAAGGTGTCCTAATTTAGGATTTGCCTTCTCCTTTCGGTCCTTCACCAAAATCCTAACTTTAATTTCTATAGTTCCGGATTGGATATCAAAGTACGGTCGCTTCTAACCCAACCCTAAGGTGTGTCTTTATGGTTTCAATTAGTAGTCTCCTCATGACCAATGCCGGAATTTAATAAACTTAAAGCGGAAAGACCCGATCAACGGGATTTCAAAACTACTTCAATTCAATAAACCCTAACCAGGTGAACTCAAAGGAACGAGTACTAATGAAATTCATAAAGAATAAATCACAGAAATTAACAATCAAATCCGATAACACAATCATAATAAAAACAAATATCCGAATAATCTAGAATTAAACAAGTTCATGCATTAACCTAAACCCCTAGAAAGAGAACTACTCTCTCTTGGAGAGATCCATTACAAAGATTGGCAAAAACAATAAGAAATAAGATAAAGAAATGATTACACCCTTTCTTAGATCTAAAACCTCGATCTTGCCGACTCCTTGCTTGAATCTTCTTCTTCTTCTCCTTCCTTGAAAAGCCTTCTAGAATTTCTGCAGGATCTCTCTCTCTCAATTTGTGGAAATATGGATATAATAATGGATATGTACAATAATGGATCCTGAGAGAGACGAAATTCTTCTCCTTTTATAGCCAAAGGCCTTGCCCAATTTAGAGGATAGAAGTGGAGTTAGTGGGGGCACTTCTCAGACTGCCATGCCTATTATTGGCCTTCTAAAACGGGTTCCTTGGAAGCCAAGAATAGAAAACCTTTTGAAAATGCGAATTTATGGCTGTCTGCGAGTCCAGTGCGTCCGCACTGGTGGTGAGTGCGTCCGCACTGGGTCGCACCGACTCCAAATCTCCTTTGGTTCCAAGTTTCCTTTTCTGGATTTTCTGCAAATTTTCCTGAGTGCGTCCGCACTGGATCTTAGTGCGTCCGCACTGGGAGACTTTTCGGGCTGATGCGGCCATTGATGCAGCTGTACAAAATTATACATTCCGAATTTGGATCTGGTTCCTTCATGAAAGTTGTAGATCTCTTTGTCCTGGTTCCGGCAAGCTTTGAATCACCCAAATCGGAGTTCGTATGACAAAGATATGGCCAAAATACGAACTGTGTGTCGGCTGAATGCGTCCGCACTCGGGTCAGTGCGTCCGCACTGCGCTCGGACTTTTCTGTTTTCTGTCTGATGGCTGAGTGCGTCCGCACTCTGGGTCAGTGCGTCCGCACTGCGCTCGGTTTCTCCTGTTTTGCTCTGAAATTCAAACGGGCATAACTTATGATCCGTAACTCCGTTTTCGGTGTTCTACCACTTTTCGGAAAGCTTGCGAGAAGATCTACAATTTGCTCCATTTCCTGTAATTTAAATAGACTTCGGCAGTAACTTGATTCTTGGATATATTTCATTATATTCTCTATTAAAATACAAGATATTTGGTGTTATTATGTGATTAAAACTAGATCGAATGTGTATATAATTTAGACCTATCACCTTTGGAAGTCACAACATGTCCTAGGACAACACCTTCTTGAACCATGAAGTGACATTTCTCCCAATTCAAAATCAAATTGACATCTTCGCATTTCTGCAAAATCTTACAAAGGTTAGTCAAACAAGAATCAAAACAAACACCATACATAGAAAAATCTTCCATAAAGACTTCGACCTCATTCTCAATAAAATCAGAAAAGATAGCCATCATGGCTCTTTGAAAGGTTGCTGGTGCATTACAAAGACCAAAGGGCATCCTGCAATATGCAAATGTACCATACGGACAAGTAAAAGTGGTCTTTTCTTGGTCTTGTGGGTGAATGGGTATTTGAAAGAAACCAGAATAACCATCAAGATAACAAAAGTAAGAGTGATTAGCAAGCCTTTCAAGGAGTTGATCGACGAATGGCAATGGAAAGTGATCCTTGCGCGTGGCTGCATTGAGCTTCCTGTAGTCAATACACATCCTGTATCCGTTGACTACTTGTGTCTGGATGAGCTCATTCTTCTCGTTCTTTACCACTGTCGCGCCTCCTTTCTTTGGCACCACATGGACGGGACTCACCCATTTGCTGTCAGAAATCGGGTAGATAATACCTGCATCAAGAAGTTTAAGTATTTCTTTTTTCACTACCTCTTTCAAGTTCGGGTTGAGTCGTCGCTGGTGTTCCACGGATGGCTTGTGATCATCTTCCAGCAAGATTCTGTGAGAACAGATGGATGGGTTGATTCCTTTTAGATCCTTGATCGAGTACCCAATCGCGCCTTTGTGAATATTCAGCTTCTCCAGAAGTTTGGCGGTTTGATCGGGGGTTTAAACCTGCATTTACGATCACAGGAAAAGAATTATCTGGACCGAGGAATTCATACCTGAGATTGACTGGAAGTGGCTTGAGTTCAGGAGTCGGGTTCTCTGCTTGGGTCTTGACGCGGTCCGCGTCTGGCGCACTCGGGTCGCATGCGGACCCCGCGTCGGTTTCATCCGACCCGCTCTCATCATTTTCCAAGTCCTCAGATTATGGCACGCGGCCCGCGTGTGATTCATCCGGCCCGCGTGGAAATTCCTCAAAGTCGCCTGACTTCATGTCTGCTGCAAAAACAGATGCGGTCTCGCCTTGTTCAACCTGCAACTCAGATAAGAAATTAGTGTGTTCATTCAGGCGTTCATTAAGCTGTTCAAGAAAGTAATCCTCAGCCAAATCTGCTAGACATTCTTCATTCACATCTATTCGAAATACAGATTCAGTTGAAGGATACTTCATAGCGCGATCAATCTGAAATCACACTTTCTCATCTCCAATGTTCAAAGTTAGTGTTCCATGAGATACATCAATTATTGCACCTGCAGTTCTGAGGAAAGGTCGTCCCAGAATAATGGGGACTTCCTTGTCCTCTTCCATTTCCATAACAACAAAATCAGCAGGTACGTAGAACTTACCAACTTGAACAGGCACATCTTCCACTATGCCAAGCGGAAGTCTTACCGATGAATCCGCTAGCGGTAAAGTCATTCGCGTGGGTTTGAGCTCACCTACCCCCATCCGATCATAGATTGTGCGTGGCATGAGACTCACGCTGGCTCCCAAATCACATAGAGCCTTCTTGATTGTGGCTTTCCCTATAGTGCAAGGAATAGAAAACTTACCAGGGTCTTCCAGTTTGGGTGGTAGCTCGTTGCTCAAAATGGCGCTGCACTGCTCTGTCAGTTTCACCGTCTCGTGCCCCCCAAGCTTCGCTTGTTGGATAAGATGTCCTTCAAGAACTTGGCATAGGTGGGCATCTGAGTCAAGGCTTCGGTGAATGGAATGGTAATGTGCAACTGCTTGAGAACATCAATGAACTTTGCGAATTGAGCATTCAGTCTTGTCTCAGCTAGTCTTTGTGGAAAGGGAACAGGTGGCCTGCATGGTGGAGGTTTCTCGGCCCCTGACTTCTTCTGACTTTCGGGTTCTTTAGACACGGCCCGCGTGTCATTGGCGCGGGTCGCGTGCACTGGGTTTTCGGGTGTGACTGCCGGTCGAGTCGATTCGACGCGGCTCGGGTACTCCTCTTCAGGTGGCGATGCGGGTCGCGTGTGGTCGGTGCGGCCCGCGTGCGGTGCGGTCTGATCTGTCTGCTTGGCTGGGCCTTCGTACTGGGTCCCACTTCGCAGAGTGACTGCTTTGGCTTCTCCTCTGGGGTTGATCTCTGGTTGGCTGGGAAGCTTACCAGGTGGTGGTTGGCTTGGACCGGCTTTGTACCCCAATTGCTCCATCATCTGGTTCTGAGCAGTCAGTTGAGCACTCATTTGCTGCATTTGCTCGAATAGCATCTGGTTCATTTTTCCTTGCTCATGCATGAAATCACTCACAGCGGGAGCAACATATGGCTTGGAAAGTCCAGACTGGCCTGCTCGGTTGTTCTGGTTGTTGAAGGATGCATTGTGGTAGAAGTTTCGGTTATTGTTGTTGCCAGAAGGATTGTTGAAAGAGTTGTTATAAGAGGGGTTTGGGCCACTGTTGAAAGGTGCTGGGTTGTTCTGCTTCCACCTCCAGTTTTGTTGCTCAACCGGATCTTTGGAGTAGGTTCGGTTGAATGGAGGTTTTGGGAAGTAGGATGGCTCACTGTTGAGAGAATTCACGTGTTCGAGCTCATCATCGTCCCTTTGCGCCAAGGGACAGTGTTCATAAGAGTGCCCCTCCCCACACATGACACATGACTCCGGCTGTGATGGATGGCTACCAACAGATTTAACACTCATTTTGTCGAAAGCCTTTTGCATGGCTTCCATCTTGGCGGTTAGAGCTGTGATCTGATCGACTTCGAATCGGCCGCCTCCTCCAGGTCTGGAATTGTCGCGGCCGGACCATTGTTGGTTTTGAGCCATATTGTCGATCAAGTTCATCGCCTCAAGAGGTTCTCTTGACATCAAAGCTCCACCTGCAACAACATCAACAGAAGTACGAGTGCTTTCTGTTAAACCATCATAAAAAGTATGAATCAATAACCAGTCAGGTATACCATGCTGTGGACACGAATATTGCAACTCCCTAAACCTTTCCCATGCTTCATTTAGGGGTTCATCAGACCTTTGCCTAAAACTGGTCAGTTGGGTCCTTACCTTAGCAGTTCTCTTGTGTGGGAAAAACCTAGTCAGAAATGAGTTGGACAATTCCCTCCAGTTGGTAATCGAATCCCTTGGTAGTGACCCTAACCATTTTTTGGCCTTATCCCTAAGAGTGAAAGGAAATAAAGCAAGTCTGATATAATCGTTTGTTGCGCCATTTGTTCTAATGGTAGTGCAACATTCAAGAAAAGTTTGGAGGTGAGAGTGTGGATCCTCATGATCCAACCCGTGGAAAGTGTTTTGCTGCACGATGTTAACAACGCCCGGATTGAAGTTCGGTTGTTGTCCTGGTATCTGTGGCAGTCTGATTGCGCCTCTCACGTCTCCAGCCCTAGGTACATTGAACTCTCGCAATGTTCTTGGCACAACGTCTTCCTGGTACTCATCATCAGTCAGATTCTCGTCCCCGTTGTTGCTCATTGTTGCTCTGCTGGAAGTTCCTTGTCTGTTTGGGTCGGTTTGCACGGACCGCGCGTGTTGTATGCGGGCCGCGTGAGGAGGTGTTGCAGCTGGGGCTGAGCGCACAGATCTTGTGTCAGTTTCGAGAAGAGGGACGCGGTCCGCGTGCAATTCTATGCGGGTCGCGTCATGTATCGGGCCTCTGCTCCTGAGATGGTAATCGCCCGCAGGAGGTGGTATGAAAGCCAGTGTTCCTGAAGTAGAGAAAGAGAGAAAAACAAAAAGAAAAGATACAGATTAAAATCTAGATTAATTAAAATAAACAAAATTCCAGATAAGATAAATGATGCCGTCCCCGGCAACGGCGCCAAAAACTTGTTCGCACAAAAGTGTATCACAAAGTTTCACTACAGGAAGCTGTAGCTTTTAACCCTATTCAACTTTCGACTAGATTGCGTGCACAATCCCGTCGTATAGTATAATCAGGTATCGATCCACAGGACGGTTCTTTAATCAAATCTGGAATTCTATTTAAATCAATTAGGTACTAGAAGTTGGAAAAAGGTTGGTTTGGTTGTTTAAATCCTAAATTCAATCAATGACAGCAGTAATTAAATTGACAGAAAGTAAATTTTGGTTTTATCAAATAGAGAAAAGCGTTTCCAGGGTTTTCGATTCATTATCAACCTTGCCTCTCGGTACTCATGCGACCCGCGTGCTTTCACACGCGACCCGCATGGAACACGCGACCCGCATGGAACACGCGACCCGCATGGAACACGCGACCCGCGTACTCTCATACGCGGCCCACGTGGACCTCGAGCAAATGCAGCAGTTGTTTGTTTTTGCGTTGTTCTTTAGTGTAAGGATTCATTGACCGAACCTAATGTTCCTAAACCTCAACTCTCGTTTGTTGGCTTAATAAACTTGGTATCGGAAATGCAATTTCACCTTCTTAGGGTTGTAATCTAAGTTAATTGTCCGGTTTACTAAAGGTAACCAATATCTTTCGATAAATGGTAAAGTTCACCTCTCAGTTACTTTTTGGTCTCGCCTTACGGCTCGTAAACCTACCTCAGATACTAAGTCTGGTTGAAAGAAACATCAAGGCCAAAGTACAAGAATGATGTTATAGGCATCTAACAGTAAACAAACATGAATCATTCAATCAACTTCAACAAAGCAATTAAGATAATACTCAAACAATTAAACACTATTGTTCAACACAAATTCAAACAACATGCATGCAAAACAAAGTATCAAACTACATCGTAACCCTAGAAACTAAGAAATCTACTCACTCATAATCAAAGAACAAAGAAAACAAATAAAAAAAAAGGAGTTCATAGAAAAACTAGAAGAACGATGAAGATTCGTCGCAAAACTCTCGTTATGCTCCTCTCAACTTCGTCTCCCAGTTAGCCGTCGAATCTCCACCCTAGAACCTGTCTCTTGCTCTCTGGAATGCACAATAATGAATGATATCCTCTTCTGTGGCAAGGAATCCCGTAATATAGCCAATCTGGCCGACCTTTCCTTCATTGAGCTATGTTTCCTATTCTGTTTTCTTTCCGGAATAGACTCACGCGACCCGCGTGCAGTGGACGCGGTCCGCGTGTCTGTGCTTCTCGCGTGTAAGAATGGAGGTCGCGTCTGTGGTCGCGTCAGGGTTTGATGCGACCCGCGTCGTATGTGACGCGGCCCGCGTGGATGGTTCCAGAACTTCATATTCTTCCCTGATTTCGCTGTTTTCTGCAAAGTAAGAACGAAAACACAGCAGTACCACATTCTATAGATATTTCATGTATATTTAATGTAAAAGACACGATCCAATGGTTTGAAACACAGATTTTGGTACAGAAATAGGTCGGATTTATAGATATGATAATGAGACATCATATTTCATCATCCTTTGGTTGTACTTCATATTCTTCTAGTTATATTTTATCTTCTTCTAGTAGTCTTTCACCTTGTACTGGTTGTCTTTCATGTTCTACTGGTTGTATTTCGTCTTATACTGGTTGTCTTTCACCTTCTAATAGTTGTATTTCATCTTCTTCTAGTTGTATTTCAGTTTCTACTGGTTGTCTTTCGTCTACTATATGTTGTATTTCATCTACTTCTAGTTGTATTTCATATTATTCTAGTTGTATGTCATTTTCTTCTAGTTGTATTTCATATTATTCTAGTTCTGTTTGATCTTCTTCTAGTTGTCTTTCAGCTTTTACTGTCTTTCTTTCATGTTGTATTGGTTGTATTTCATTCTCTCGAATGCACATTTTTATGCAAGAATATTTACGACATCGGTCGTAGTTAAACCTGGCATAATAATTATCCACTTGTTGGCAGTCCTTACATGTGCCTTTCTTGGAAGGCTCACTGCTACCGTGATCTACCTCTCTTTGAGGTCAATCATATTCTGAGTCGGTGGACATTTGGGTCACCGCATAACATTCTGCTTCGTTTTGTTCCTCCGAACTTTCTAAGGTATATTCCCATAAATTTTCGGAATCCAGGCTTGGTTGTATCCCTTAGTTTGTAGGTGTCTCGCCCTAAAGCTTGCTCGATAATGTATGACCCTCTCCATTCGGCTGTTATGTGGCCGTCGATGGATGACTTCGATTGACTTAGCATGGATACCATATCCCCTTCTTCAAATTGAGAGGGTGTTTCGTGTCTAGAGGTAGGTCTCGCCTTTTGTCTTTTTTTATCGTTACCGGGGAGTGGTGCATGTGTTTTCCCCAAATGTGCCATGATAGCAGGTGGTAAGGTTATGTCATTGCTTTTATTTCGAGGAGATCTTTGAACACCCAACAGTCCTCTATTGTATGGGAATGAAGTTCCTATTTCTATTGGAGGACCTCCTTTTGGCTCTTCTTAAATTCCTTTAGGTTCTATTGTTTGCTTGTCTTTCACACAGCGCAAACAGCGCCATCTCGTACATTCTCCATGTTTTCACGGAGTTTCTTCAAATTTGATGCAGAGAGGGTGACATATGATCCCTCATGTTGGACATGAGACCATTTTCGAGCATTCTCTTGTGATGTCGCATACACCGCATATAACATAAGATGGTTGACAAGCCTCGGTTTCTATCGTGAGGCATAAAGCTCTTGTTTGCTTCTTGTTGTTGCTTGGTTTACTTTGGCTGTGACTAGAGCGGATGTTTAGGTCTTCCATTTGTCCAAACAAGCCTATATTGGGCCTCATGCATTTTCGAAGGGTTGTTTGGAGATCGGTTTGGTCTTGAATGCCTTGGTGGGAGGTTGGCAAAAGTGCCTCTCCTGCGGCCCATTCCATAGCCTCTTCCACGGCTATTTCTTAAAGTCATTTCTAGCGGCCTTTCTTTGAATTTTGTTTAGGTCGCATGTAGGTGACCCTCTATCGCTGTCACTATCGCTTGAATATTGCACGAGAATGAATTTGGAATGATCGTACCCGACATTGGGTTCTTCATACCCAAGGCCGAGTGTTATTTAGTTTTCCATTAGAACCTATGATCCTGGTGTCACGATGGGTCAAGATCTTCTCAACTTGCTCCGCCCTGAAGCCGGTTGTGAACATCGGGCTCATAGTTTCAAGGATTTTGGTTAGCCTCTCGGAACACCATGGTGGGAGAGGAACATTTATCTTCTGATATAGGATTTCATCTTCCAAAGGCCATTCATCCTTATTCAAAAGGGAAGGGCTATTTCTTCCATCAGAGACCCGATAAAATATGATAGGGTCATGCCTGAAGATCCCACCATCAGTGGTTTCTTCTTTAGGGGGTACCACAAATACTTCCAATTCTTGAACCTGGCTCTCTTGGTGTAAGGTCTTTGTAGTGGTTTTTGGATACTCGCTCTATCATTAAGGAGGATTGACCCAGTTCTTATTCATTTTCTGAAGGGATTATATATGATGGAAGAATTATGCTTTCATCTGCATCCTCCCCGGATGAAGAGTCAGTGTTAGCTCTATACAGCACAGGTTTCGCTGCTTGTTGACTCCTTGAGTATTTGCCTTTCCGGTGGGTTTCTCTAGGAAATATTTTACATCCTTCAACCCTACTTCATGTACTTCAAAGGGTTTTATTGCTCCATTGATTTGCTTGACTTTCTCATCTTTCACATATTTTGGACATTGATGCAAAGTCGAGGGAACATCATTGTTCTTGTGTAGCCATGGTCGACCTATTAGAGCATTGTAGGTTGTTTTGGCATCTATAATATAGAATTTCATCCATTCATGGATTCCTCCAATATTGAAGGGAAGGCTAACTGCCCCCATTGACTGCTCTGTTTTATGATTGAAGCCATGAATTGTGATTTTGTCCTTTGTGTAGAATAGTGTACTCAGTGTGAGACGGTCCAGAGTTTGCTTGGGCATGAGATTGATAGAGGAACCCGGGTCGATTAGCATACGAGTCACCTTTTGGCCTTCACACTCACCAGTGAGGAAGAGTGGTCTATTGTGATCAGCCATGCCTATGTGTAGGTCTTCATCATTAAACGTGATAGATAGTTCTTTATTGTTTGCAATTGCAATTTCTTGCACCTTCTTTTCAGCGAAGTGTGCTTGGAATTCTTCTGGGTGTTGAAGTGCATATATGAGCACTTATCTTAATTCAGCGGACATCATCAATATGTCGAACATGCTGATTGCAGCTGGTATTTTCCTGAGCTGGGAAAGGACATTGTAATCTTGCACTATGTATTTTCTCGGACTACTAGGTTCTTCCCCAATGGCGGGTTCTTTTCCTTTTGCCTTAGTTCGTGACCTTTCAGCTTCATTTTCTTATGGTGCATGACGCTCAGGAATGTTTGTACATGAGCGAAGCACAGCTTGCCATTCAAGCTGATTGGTTTTGACAAAGATGATTTCTTCTTCGTTTGAGTCGCTTGTGGAGCTTCCTCCATAGACAACCACATTACATGTTTTGTGGTTGTCATTGTCATTTTTTCCTTCATGGGGTTTGACTGCTTTCCCCTTCTTTAACTTTAAGGCCTAACATAGTGGCTAGAACCTCTTTGGTGAGGAAGTTTAGAAGCATTGCTGGCAGAGAAGTACCCTGCTTGTGTTCTTTCAAGGCTTGTATGTGCTTTTGGACCTCGGAAGGTTTGGACAGTTCCATGGGCTTAGCTGGTTTCTTGTTTTTCCAGCTGCCATTCTTGTTTGGCTTGCGATGGATGACCCGTGGTGGGGGCCTTGGTATTGTGAGATTCAAATCATTGTCCCATTTGACTTGAGGTGCCTTCAATAATTGTCTCAGTAACTTCTTTGTTTTTTTGAAGAGGTGGAATTCCCATGTTCCACTTATGGAGCATTCAGCTTCTTCTTTTTCAGTTATCTCGATGTCAGAGACAACATTAACCTGCTCATGAACAGCAGGACTTTGCATGGCATTTGGCACTAATTGCAAGCGACCTTCTTGAAATTTTCTTTCTATTAGGTCTTTGAAGACCCAACAATCTTCTATCTTGTAACCCATACCCTATGATATGGGCAATATTTGGGATCATTGACCCTGTCTGCTTCTTCAGGACGTTTGCATGGAGGTAATTCTAGGTCATCCTCCAAGGCTTGCTTGAAAATCTTGAATGTTTTCTCTCTTTTGAAGGAGTACTTCTTATTCTTTTGTTCTTCAAGAGTTTTGGGATAGCGGTTGTTTTGGTTACCGCGGAAGGTCGGTTGAACTTGTCGATTATCGACCACTCTTGCCTCTTCATCCGAGGAACTAATATCCTCATTCTTGTTTTCCTTTGTCTTGAAATCATATACTATTTTTGATTCATTCTTCTTGGGGAAATCTTTCTTTGGTCTGAAAGACGACATTGGGGTTTCATCCGTCTTTGCCTGTCCTAATCTGGACACAGTGTCCACGAGCTCTTGGTAGTTATTTGGATTGGCAAGAGTCAGCATTTGTCTTATTTCGCTAGTCGTGCCTCTGACTAGCAGGTCAACTGCTTCCTTTTCAGGTATATGATGGCTTGACTTGATACTTAAATTTCTCCATCTGTTGAAGGAGAGATTCATTTGGCTTTTGTTTGGCCCATGCTAGATCGGCGAGCCTTACCCTATTGGATGTTGTGGCGAATCGGCTTGTGAAAGCACGTACCATATGATCCCAGGATTATATGCTTCCTGGTTTGAGAGAACAGTAACAGTCAAAGGCTAGTCCTGAGAGACTTCGAGAGAACTGATGGCAGAGGAAGACATCTTCTCTTGCCTAATCTCTGATCAAGCTCAAAATAATAGTGAATTACGTAGGGTTTTGGCTTAGTTTTACCTTATTTTCTCACTTTTATGTTTAATTAATCCATGAAAAGGTTATTGTTGCCTAACTTTATGTTTTAGTGCAGGATTGGGGCTATTTTACATCATTTGGAGCAAGAATCAGGTCAATTGGAAAAGCGTAGCTCATCGGCTAAGGCTCTGGTATGGGCTGTATTCACCAATACGGACCGGAGCGTCAGTACAGACCAAAGATGGCCGAATACGCATTAACTCCCTTAGCGACACAGTGGTAGTTGGTCTATATTAGCCAATACGGACCGTATCTGAGGTGCTTTTTAGTGAATAACTGCTCCAGTTGTATCCAAATCAGATAACTTGGACTTCACTCATCTCCAGGCACCGCTCCACTCCTATATAAGCTATCTGGACTGAAGAGGAAGAGATCTTTGTAGTTTTGGTTAGATTATTTCATTAAGTAAGAAGAGAGGAGTGTGTAGAGATTAAATGAGAGGATACTTATCGTATGGTTGTATCTTTCTCTCATATCTTTGTAAATATGCCGTTCTGTGGCTAAGTTTAGATTCTTAGGGTTGGCAGTAAACCTTGTTACTCATGATGCTTTGATATATACTTTTATTTGATCATTGTTTAGTCTTTTGTTGTTCGATTACTTTTACGCTTTATGTTCTATCTTACTTGATTTTGTTTTGTTAGTCTAGACCATCATGTGATGGCCACACATGAGAGATCGTCATCATTAAGCTAATCAAATTGGGATAAGAGAGAATAAAAATACTAGACTAGTGTGTGAAAACCTTAATGGGGATACCATTAGCAAAGAGTACACATGGGAGTCTTGACATTTGCAGACGAATGTCGCATTGATGTGTCTTACCACGAGGACACCCAAAAAGACCAGACGAGGAACCTAGGCAAGTGAAGGCTGAGACCTTTGGGCTAATCACAGATCTCCTTGCACTAGTCAAGACAAGTCTCTTGATTAGTAGTGTGGTTATACGCAAAAATGATAAGCCATTTTTATATACACCTTAGGATAGAGTTTGACCTCTAAAACTGTGTCAAAATTCATTGTATTTTAGCTTAGTTTAGTATAAAATACATCCAAGAACCAACTTACTGCCTTTGCCTTGTTTAAAGTGCAGAAATCGAGCAAACAGAGCTTAATCGTTGGTAACTATTGATAATTGTTGGTAACTATTGATAATCGTTGGTAACTATTAGTGGCAGACTACTTGTTCCAAGCGGGCACTATAAATTCGATGTTGAAACAGAGCTAATCGTTGGTAACTATTGATAATTGTCGGTAACGATTGATGCTTTTCACCGCACGAGCTACCGACACACAGTTCGTATGCCATATCTTAGTCATACAAACTTCGATTGAGGTGAATCAAAGCTTGAAAGAACCATGAAAAAAAGATCTACAACTTTCATGAAGGAAACAAATCCAAATTCAGAATGTAGAATTTTATGCAGCAGCACCAATGGCCCCACAGCCTGAAAAACTGCTAAATATGGAAAGTTAATGGGCTTAGTGGGCGCCAAAATTAGAATAACTTGGTCTCCAAGTCAGAAAATGTTATATAAGGCTAAGGAGGCCACAGGAGAAATGATCACTGCTCATCATTGCTCAATTGAAGCCATTCTGCTCCACTTTTCGGCGGTGATCAAAGTTGTGATAAATTTCAAAGGAAGAAGTTGAGGTTTTGCTTGAGCAACAAGAGAAGAACTTGGGCAGGAACTAGGAGATTGGTTGTATTCTTTTCTCTTACGTATTTTCTCAATTTTTACCAGTTTATCTTGTATTTTCTTGTGGATGTTAAAGCACTCATGAGAGGCTAGATTTCCTCTCTAGGGGCTTAGGCATTAAACATGAATTTGTGTTAATTTTGAATTTGTTTGATTATCTCTTGTCATGATTGTTTTGCTTGCATAATTTATTCTTGTTGATTGATAAGTTGTCACACCCCGAGACAACCCGCTACGTATTTATATGTAAGGCGTGTGCACATCACATACATTATCAATAATAAATACTTATGCAACATTTTAAAATTACACAAAGTCTTCTAACACCACAAATAGTTCGAGTACATAACATACATTCAACGTGAGATCAAGACAAACATGGCAAACAAACCGATAATTGCCATGTCTGTCAGTGTATCCATTTTCAAAGAGAGAATTAAAGTTTAACTAAAAGAAAATAAAAAAGATACTTGAGCCATCTGCTCGTTGACTTCCTGATCTGCATCCCACCTATTCATGCTCCTCGTCAGCTTCATCATTTCCTGGAACCCACATAAAAGTGGAACGGATGAGAGATCAAACAGTCTCTCAGTACGGGATTTAGTTCCAGTCCCGGAGTTTGTCAAATTGACTTATTAACACAAACACAATATTAAAATTATATCCTCACCTGAAATCTTACTAATGCATATTTAAATCACACACACACACACACACACACACACACACACACACACACACACTTCTTTAGTTATCTTTCAAGTTTTCCGTTAATCTATTTATTTGCCAATCCAATGGGAAATCCATCTAACATTGGAAGACCGCCAACCCGCAGGGAAATCCAACCAACAACTAGAGACTTTCTCACTAGATGGGGAATCCACCCTACGCTAGATATTGGCTGCCGCACTAGACGGGAAATCCACCCTACGCTAGATCTTGACCCATGACGGGAAATCCAACCAACGCCATGTTAACGAGGGGTCTAGTCGAACCCAGACCCAATGTATAGATTCCAACATATGTTCAACACACGTGGCATCTTTCCTTTAACTTATCCGTTACCTTTCATATTCATTTCATTTAACACCACAAAGTCATGCTCAACACATCCTACTTACAAGTCTCATGATCAATATGAATAATTCTATTGTATTTCTAAACAAGCCTTCGATTCAACATGCACAATTCCAAAAATAAATAAATAAAATGCACACAAAATGGTAAGTAGCAATTTGACAATGTCCAGGAAACCCGTACCTGTTGTTGTGGGGCAGTTTATTGTTGTCTCTACTTCTCTACGTATTTCGCCACCCGGACCTAGACCACGAAACATGATTTCTAAATTAATATCTATGCACATTTCTCTTGCACAAATTGTATTTATTAAGATTAGAACTAGACTACTTTACAATAAAAATAGATTCGGAGTCATCGGTGAATACTTTCTAGGGTCTTCGGGGGAAAATTATCATCAAATAAAATAGTATATATATGCCACTCAAGAATTTTGATATCCTTCGGTAAAGTTTAAGAACAATTGAATATATAAAATCTTAAACAAAATAATTACTAGATTATATAACCTGCCAATTAGTACAACTATGAAATTCGGATAGTTGAATTATATTTATAAGAATTTAATTATCCTTTAATCAACGTTAGATAAATTTCTGACAATCCAAAATCTCCTGGAAAACAATTTATATCACACAACCTTCCATTAACTTTTCGGAAAATAAAAAATTCATCTTCATGACAGAAATCAAACAATAATTTCGAAAGTCTTCTCACAACTCTAGTTTTCGGATTATATTATTATAAAGGAAGATTTCAAAATAAATTAAATCTATAAAAAAATTACTTCAATTCTTTAAATTGCAACATAATTTTTTCAGAAACTCCATCGTAAGTCAAAATAACCAATATACATAATTTGAATATATATAAATTTCAGAAACTTTATCAAATAAATAAATATAAAAACTTAATTAAATCTAGAGATGATAAATATAACGGATTGTTAATTTAATCTACTTGCTACACACTAATTTAATGTAAGATTAGAATACTTTATTTTCACGGTTTGAGTCTCTGATGAGAGTAATGAAGAAAAGAGGAAATAATAATTAGAGGAGTCTGATGGGAGTTATGAAGGAAAAAGGAAATAATTATCAAGTTTAACCTTTTTCTTTAGTCTTCTGTCAAGAAAGCGGAGAGAGACACAGAGATACGGTAGGTGGTAGTTATATCATCTGTGGTGAGTCGCTAATTGAGGCAGTTATTCTAATTGCAGGTGGTTATATTTAGGAGTTATTATTTTTATTTGAGTAATTCTTTATTAATAGAATTTTTGTCTGCCGAACCATGTACTAATTCAATCAGTTTATAGATATATACTAGTATCGTGCCCGTGCGTTGCAACGGGGGCATTTTATAAGAGGAAAAATATATTTTTATAAAAAAATCATACCAATAAAAATAATAATTATTCAAAAATTGAGAGACATGCTAATAGAATTTATATGATTATGTATTTTTAATTACCTTAAAACGTGATCTCTAATAATAATTTGATGATGTATAGAATAAGTATCTTTAAGTACCAATGATATCAAATAGTAGCTCGATTCTAATATAATATCAGATTCTAATATAATACAAAATATCGTATAACAATTCAATATCGACATACAAAATGATATCAAATAACATTAAATATATACACTGATATTTTTTACAAAGTTACGAACTCCATTAGTTACAAACTCTAATAAATCAATTGTACTGCTACATAGAAAAATTGCCTCAAAAATTAAGTGCAAATCAAACCTAATTATTACAAGTAGAAATTACGATTTACATATTTTTCAAAATGAAATTACAAAAGATACATGTGGTGAGTACCTGCTAATGAAATTGATTGAAGAAAATTATATCAATAAGGATTGACCAATAGCCAATCAAGTATACTACCAATCAATAAAAATGCTGGTACCGACTGGTACCAAAGGTGAATAACCATAAAAAGAACTCTTGTGTCCATCCAACCCGTTGACACCACCGGGGACACTAACTGGAGAATTTAGGATTGTTTTTCTCTCTTTTCTTACTTCTATCCTGATCTTGTACTCTCTTTATATTGGCTTATTTTACTGACATTAAAAAATGATTATAGCTATCAATACCTTGTGAGACCGTAGAGCTTAACTCGATATTGAATGAAATTTTCATAGATGGAGGTGTCAGAGGGCTTCTTAATACTGAAATAATCCTGCAGCTCCTTTTCTGCACACTGATGCAACTTCTCTAAACTCGCCTCTACCTTGCCTGAACCATAGATAATGTGAGAGCAACATTCACCGACTTGTGCTTGTTAGTTTGTGTATGTTTGCTTGGATTATTTTTTTTATTGTTTATTAATTGTTGGTGTAGTTGCTTGTGTAGGTGTGTTACCTTTGAAATTCACATCCTGTGGTTGTATACTAATAAGTACGGGCTAATTTAGTTTTCAACCGAACGAAAAAAGTTTGGATTAAATGGTTTGGTTTTTTGGTTTAAATGAACCGGTTCGGTTGTCAGGGACATACATGATATTAGTGTGTTTGTGAGTTACCCTTGAAATTAATCAAAAGTGTATACATGATATTAAACAGGTCTCGAATCTTCTATTCTCATAATCTGATTAACATCATTTTGGATGCAGGAGTTACTATTTCATTTCGACCCAAGAAATTAAATAAACACATTAGAAAAAAAAAGCAGTACAGTAACCTTGTATTCATGGATTTTGTGCATGCCAACTTGCGATAAATAATCAACTGCTGCTTCAAGGCCTACAGCTTCCCTAATTACTGGAGTTCCTATCTCAAATCTAACATATAAAAGAAAGTCAATATTTACGAAACTAAACAGTTATGACCTATTAATGACATCATGGTATGTAGGCCTCACCCTGAAGGAGGTTCAGCATAGGTTCAGTAATCTTTAAGCACCTCGCTAATCATCTCACCACCACCTAATAATAATAAAAAAATGCTTGTGATAGATGCAGAATAAGTGCATTTTCTTTGTATGGTTGACTTGTTATGTTTTTATTTTATCGTTCTGCTCATTTTTATGAAGAACCATGATACAAAACTTAATGAAGGAAGGGAAGCTGGTCAATTTAAGTAGTATAGTTCAATTGATCCAAAAGGCAATGCTTGAGAGAACAATAATATGTCAATTTGAAATCATTTCTTAAAACAGTGGCCAATGAAAATGTCAATTTCTTTAAACAATTCAATACTACTTTTTGTTTTTCTTGCTTCTTCTATATGTTAATTTCATAAAACCATCGAAGACACTATTTTATTTTCTATACAAAGTCAAGAAGGAAGACTTCCATCTATCCCCTCCAAAAACCCCAAAACACAACAAAAAGATAACACAGTAATTAAACGGGTACAAAAAAATATTAAAGGCAATTCAGGGTTCAAAAGCACTAACCGTGTAGGATATCCTATTGCTATCACTTACTCCACCTGAAGCAGCCAAACTTTGCACTGTCGCTCCTTCCTTAATTGGAGTGGTTTTGCTGCCACTTCCAAGATCTGGAGGAATATTTTCCTTGTCTGAATTATATATAGCATAAACAAAATATAATATAATCACTGTCAATGGTTTGAGAAGTAAAAACTATATACCATGAACATGGCCACTTCACATGCCTTACGGGCACATAGTAGTTAATATCTTTACTGGCAATGCATTTTCCTTATCTGGATTTATTAAGCCAATAAAATAAATAATAAATCAGTAAGGAATTCTAATCAACTCAATGGTTAGATTGATACCCGACAATAGATATTAGGTCATTTCAAATGCACAAACCAAACAAAAAGTAACACAAATACCTTCTAATCAGGTATCGATCTCCAACTCCAGACTGTTGCTGTCATTTACCATCTTGCCTTGTGAGTAAGAGAAGGAAATCACTTGGCTTGGCCTTTTCCTTGTCCCATAACATGCAGCAATCGTGGTACTGGTACAAGTCAAAGGTCGAAACCTTTCTTAACAGGTCAAGTAAAGTAACTGCAACTTTTGTTACATCTTTGCCATATTGCTTAAATCTCTAATTGAGGTTCCTTCAGACCACATAAGAGCCGAATAAACCAAAAAAAAAGGTACATATATGGGTAGAACAATATCTTACCCTAACACAAACTTTGTAATATCTATTTAACTTGGAATTTATTTAGAAAAATGTTAATTACATATGAAATAGGTATTTCCACTTAAAACCCAACCAAGAGAACTATCCTTTTTTCCCCATATATGGGTATACCAGTATTGCAAAATATGTTTGCCATGAATTTCATTTGGAAAAAGTCATAGTGAAAATGGAATCAGCGTTTTAGTTGTTCCCCATCCAACACAAAACTCCGTCTCATCTCCTTCTCGTTTTCTATATTTTTTTTTTCCAATTTCAGCCAACATCCCAATGAAGCATCATTTGATAAAATCAGAAGAATAAAAAATTGTGAAGAGTAAACTATTGAGTACGGTATTGTGCCCAGATTTGAGGCTCCACACCGAAGCATTCTCGGATAATAATAGGAAGCTTGGGGTTCTTCGTCTTCAGATCTATGGCAGCGAAGGAGGTGGCGGCGCTTCATCCCTCAGCGCTGATCATTGCGCGCCTTGAGCGAGAAGTCCTTGTGGTGGCACCTCCTTCGAGATGATTCACCTTGTTGTATAAAAAAAGTTTCAGCAAAAAAAAATGAATGAATATTCACACAACGTTCTAACACATGCCGTAAGGGAAAAACAACAATTACCAGTACAATACCAAAGGCTGCAAACAATGGCATTGGTTTGTACCATATCACAGCTCTAATTGGTACTAATAAATGGAATTGGTCCAAAGGCTTCGAAATTTCAGTTCTTGACTACTATAATGTCTCAAATGAATCCATATGTGTATCTATCTTTTTTTAAAGATACGCATTCTGCTCTTTCTTTTATCATGGAAATCACTTTATCGTCCACAACAAAAGAAATACCGAAGCATCTTCCTTTTTTTGAAAAATAATAATAATCAATTTTTCTATTGTGTGAGGATGAGGAACAGATTTGAAAACCTAGAATTGTCAAACAACTTACCGTGAAGCAAGAACTATTGTAGAGAGACGCGATCGCCGATCTTGTATGTGCGGAGGTAGGTGGTGAGAATGATGTACCCCTTCTTCCTAAACGGGCGAGAGAAGGAATCCCTCGTGCGTGACCTCAAACCGTGTCCAACTGGCATGGTGGCGCTCTAGGATCATGCGCGAGTAGTAGCGCTCGATTGAAGAAGGAGAAATAAGGAAAATCGTAATCTCTCTTCCTTCCTTTCTCTCGCAATCTCTCACAGAAAGAGAGTCGGTTTTGATTTTGTATTTCCTGTGTCGATATAGAAAAGAGGAAAAGACGCGACTTGGGAAGGAGAGGCAGTGGAGTAGATTTCAGATAGAGGAAGAATGTGTGGTCTTACGTGTGGCGAGTATATTTTAAACTAAATTTAAACTTCTACACATAAAACAGATGTATTTAATCAAAAGAAAACAGATTATGTGATTGGAGGGCTGATATTGAATCCGAAAATTCATCTTTCAATCTCAGCCGTTGGCGGATTAGGACACCCAACGTGCTTAATAATGGAATGGAGATACTAACTTTTATATATGTTATATCAATCGGAATATATGATTTCAAGGTGCCTAGTTTACATTCTTATTAATTTTAGCCATTTAAAAAAGGAAGGAAGAAAGATTGCTAAATAAAATTTCACTGTACCTTAATTAATATAGTATTTTCAGTACGTGGTTTTACATTCTTTTCCTCTTTAAAAAGAGTTTTGTCCTCAAAATTCAAGCACTAAATTATAAATACTTTTACTATGCTTCCGATGCGCCATTTTGATTGAATTATCAATTTTCTTTCAAAATAATAATAATACTAATAATAATATATACATTACATGAAAATTAACACAAGTTTAATGAGATCAATAATAAATGAGGATTTAACTACATTCAGGCGATATTATATAATAAAAAGGAATGAGTAAAAAAAAAAAAATCTGATGTTTAATCTTTTAGCATTGCCGGATTGAGATCTGCTGCGATCCGAATATTGAGCACAGTAACCCTGCAATTGCTGCTTTTCCAAATCCAGCAGTCTAACTTTTTAGTGCACATATCTCAAAACAGCTGATTTCCTGTGCACGCATCTCGAAACAATTTGACAGCTGGATTTGGAAAAGCAGGAATTGCAGGTACTGTTCACAATATTCGGATCGCAGCAGATTCTCACCGAGCATTGCCACCAAGATAGTTTAGTATTATCGTTTCTAAGGTATGGTCGTGAAAACGACGACGGACGATAGTACCATAATATGACGACTCAAGTGAAGAACATAACTCTCATTTAATATTCCGGGATTAGCAGAAGTTATCTTAAATTTGGAATAGAATTTTACTGAGAATAATGGAACTATATTAATGAACATTCTATATGTTGTTATCTCAACCAAGTCTGGTTGTTCCCGTCGAGTCATCAAGTACTTAAGAAGAATAAAATCGTATTTGGAAAGTCCTTGCGCACGTAGCCGATATAGTGGGGCATCGGTCCCCCGTTTTCAAAGTTGAACTACACAATTAGGGAGTTTGGATATCTTGATCACCATCTGTCTTTTGGGACAGTTAATACTGGAATTGTATTTTGTCAGCCATTCCAAACTCAACATAAGGTCATAAAGACTTGTCTCTGAGACAATAGGGTTTAGGGAGAACTCCCTCCCGGCGATTGTATCATAGAAATATCATATACTTAAAATACACAACAAGTTTTTTGGCGCTATTGCCGGAGAAGTATGATAGATACTAGTTTTTATTTTAGAAAATTACTTTTAATTCTTTGTTTCCTTATTTATCTTCTTTCTTTTTCAGAAAATAAAACTCAAAAATATTTTGTTTCCTTTTTGAGGAGGGTTCCACTGCACCATTATTTGGTGCACCTAGCGTGCACCCAAAATGAATATGGTGCATTTTCAAAGTTTAAATAGTCGATTCGAACCTTCCAACTTGTTCTTCATATTAAAATGTGCTTGGAGACCAAATTTTACATTTTTTGGAAATTTTTTACTATTTTTTCAGAATTTTTGAAAATACTAAACAATAATTTGATGAATAGTAAAAAATTCAGCAAATTATTGTTTAGTATTTTCAAAAATTCTGAAAAAATAGTAAAAAATTTTCAAAAAATGTAAAATTTGGTCTCCAAGCACATTTTAATATGAAGAACACGTTGGAAGGTTCGAATCGACTATTTAAACTTTGAAAATGCACCATATTCATTTTGGGTGCACGCTAGGTGCACCAAATAATGGTGCAGTGGAACCCTCCTCTTCCTTTTTTACAATTTTTGAAATTTACTTTCCTTATTTACTTTTTCAGAAAAATTCAAAAAACATTTACTTTCCTTATTTAAAATCCAGAGAGTCGAGACGAAGCAAAGAGTAGTGAGGTAGAGCGACGAGTAGTGACCAGATCTGTTAGACGAAAACATCTGCTTAGATGGAGTACGATAGAGAAGGAGGGCGGGGTGGAGGAGGAGAGAGAGAGCAGTCGACTCTCGAATACATATCGCCTCAATATCACCTTAGGCGATATTAACGAGGACGAAGGTAACAAGGCGACTTATATTTCGTTGTTTGTAGGTTGTCAATGGGTACGGTACGTGTCGGGTGGAGGCATTTTCATACCTATACCCATTAAAATTGATCTTACCCATACCCTACCCTTAACCATTAAAAATTAACCTTACCCTACCCTATCCTTACCCGTTAAATATTATCGGGTAACGAAATGGTAGCGGGTGAATAACAAATAATACTAATATAATAATTAATTTTATTATATTTTACGAATAAAAGATCAAAACTCATTATGTTTTACAAATTATATTTTACTCATTACATAAGATAACCATTTAAATTGTTTTTTCACTAATTATAATTTTATTGCAAAATTTGAAATTAATTTGAAAACAAAATTGAGTCATAGCCACCTTGAAAATTAAAGTGAAAATGTGACTATGTGAGCCAGATTCTTACAGAATTTACATTCCATTCTTACGATTGAGTAAAATGGCAAGAAAACGAAGAGGGAAGGAAAAAATATATCAAAGATACAAATCTAGTGCGCTGGAATAGAAAGACGCAATTTAGGGCATTGAAATAGAAGAGTAAATCTAAGTGCACTGGAAATTAAATTGAATATAAATAATTTTTAAATTTTATAATTACCTTATAGAGTAACGGGTACGAAGTAGTCATTACACATACCCTTACTCATTTAGTTAACGAAAAAAAATTCTTATCTATACCCATACCCAATAAGTTAACGAAAAAAAAATCTTACTCATACCTGCCTTATTGAATACGATACGGGTCGGATAAACGGCTAAAAAGGTACCATTGACACCCCTAATTGTTTGTCCTTCTCATCATTTTTTTCATGAATTAGAATGTGCTAAAATTCCAACCCAATTTCACAACTCTGAAATGCCCCCCTCCTCTCTCCTTTTTCTCTCTCCTCAAATCTTTGAAATTAATTTTAATTTTTTTTTACACCATATCAACGATATCTCTTTTTTTTTTTCTTCTTCTAAGAACTTTTAATTAATTACGGTTGGTAATCTCCCTGTGGGATGGACGCATCATCTTTCGCATCTTCCAACCAACACTTAATTAAATCGACAATAATTTTGGGTTATTTTGCTCGGACCTAGTTATTCGGGCCCATTTCATTATATACTTTTTTCTTTTTTCCCAAATAGCCCGTAGGCCACATTCCATTACTTTTGTGTAGATATATAGCTCTTCATCACTTAATGTCACGTGCAATCATCGTATGCATCAGGGAATTAGGTCACAGACAAAGGTAGCTGTGTCATTAAACTCCTGCATTCACAATTAACTCAATTTCGTTACCCTCATTGCTACGAACTTTTTCGGCTTATTACTACATAGAGTTACATCGAGTGCGTATCCTCTGAGATATCTCATATTACATCAGTGAGTGCGTGTCAGGTGTCTATTCGGGGATAAGCGCAGGTGGCCAGCATTAATTGAGCTTTGAGATTCGTGCAGAACGTATTTGAACAATTGAGATTTTCCTAAAAGTCACGCAAAATATGAGATATCTCAGAGGATACGAATTCAACTCATGGTGCTTCATTAAGTAAAGAGGTATCGTTACTTTGGCTTCGATTTTTAATTTCTGAAGTTTGAAAGATTGATTCGAAACGTTAAATGCGATCTACATATGTAGAATACTAAATTTTATGATTTATAGAATATTATTACTACTTTTTTAAGATTTTTAAAGATGACCCTAATATAATAAGAAAAATAAAATAATATGCATATCGAATATGATTGTTTAAAAAAAATCAGAAAAATAGAAATAGAAAAAAAATCTCAAATTAATAAAATAAAGATTTAAGCAATCGATATCTTGGTCAATTCAAATTATTGTTTTTGCTGTAAAATTATATAACTAATTGTATTTAATTTAAATATTTGATATTGCCTTTCATATATCAGATGATCAAAATCAATTGTGTAATTTTCCTTCTGGAAAAAATGGTATACGAAATCTTGGCCAGTGTTGTAAATAACGGTATGCGCTCGTCAGACGATTAATCGGTATGCGGGCGATATTTTGCGTTTTTATTAAAGTTATGTGCATATATTTGTAATTATTAAAATGATTAATTTTAACTCATCAAACTCATCAAATAAACTTATTTTAAGTTAGTTTCATTGTTAATTAATAAAATTTTATGAAATTAACTCAGATAAGACAAGACAAAGTATAATACATATAATGATATAATGGATAAATACAAAAAAATAATAAAAATGACTAATTAATTAGCTGTATAAACATAAATCGACAGATTAGTCGGACTAAACGGCTATTTTTACCGGACTGGTCTTGGCGATAAGGTGCTGGGATGATTTTGAAGAAATCTTGAATTCAAGTTTCAGTAATATATAAAGAGGAATTTGAGGTTTTTTTCTGTTACTAAAAAAATTAAATAACTAAAATATATACTTGTAATAATCATAGGAGTGTAAACGAATCTGGATTATCGATCTGATCATAATCCGGATCCGAATTCGCTCTGTATCTGCATATAATCCGAGTCTGTTTTAAATGAAGAGGATAATCATCAGGATCCGAATTGGATATTTTATTTTATTAAACATGTCAAGATGGTTCGGATACGGATTAGGATAATAACCGTGGTAGGAGCAGATATCCGCATATATCCAGAACCCATCTTGCGTATGGGATCCATATCCTCGACGGTACCATAAAAGATTCCCTTTTACAATTAGCTATTTACGGTTTGAGATTAACTCTCAGCCGCTTTAGGATTCAGGCTGACTGAGGGGGCAGTATTATTGGGCTTTGAGATTCGTGCCAAGTTAAAAAGAACGGTCCAGATCAAGTAATCGTAAAAGATTCCCTTTTACGGTACCGTCGGTGATATGAATTCCTTGCGTATGACAGAGAAATAGGGACTTGTTTGTTTTCTGATTGTCACTCTCTCTCCTCTTTTTTTCTGCTCTCGAACTATTTTAGGCTAAGCAGTTGTATACTGATGCATCTGCCTCTTTCCTTTGCTTGTGGGATAATTGGGCTGGAGCCCATCTTATGGACAAGCTTTTTTTATGTGATATTGGAATAATTGGGCTGGAGCCCATCTTGCCGCAGGAGCTTCTCCGCTTATCTATATATTAAATTTAATATATAAAAAAGAAAAAGCCTATTTTCTTTATCAAATTACATTGAATGTGAATTAGTTTAATGATATCAAGTTTAATTCACTTTGGATGTGAATTAAACTTCTCTATTGCTTCACCAGTTTTGAATGTAAATTAATTCTTTGAACGAACAGTTCATATGATTCAATTATCCGATAATTAATCGTTTTATATCTATATTTGAATCTGTATTCGTGGATTATTCGTTCTGTATCCGTATCCATTTAAGGTGTATTTGATTTTATATTTTGACATCCATTTACTATCCGCACTACTACAAAAAAAGAGATTATACACGGACAATAAAGGAGGAGCTACACGGATTTCCTACCGTGTTTAAATCGAGGGTGTACGATTAGTTCAATAACTACACACGGACTTTTGCCCGTGTGCAATTTTAAAGATTCTACACTGATAACTTCACAAACAGCCGTGTACAAAGACCAGAATGTGTCGCTCACCATTTTACCGAGCTACAGGGATATTACCTAAAAAACCGTGTACGATTCTTTTTGTACACGGACATTTAACTGAAAAACCGTGTAGCTTGACTCTTTCTACACGGACATTTAGTTAAATGTCCGTGTAGCTCTCCTCTTTCTACACGGACATTTAACTAAATGTCCGTGTAGCTCTTTTTTTTTCTACACAGACTTTAGTTAAATGTCCGTGTAGAAAGAACATTTTTTTTTTTGTATTTTTTGTTTTTCGGCTAGCCTCCAGTTTTGCTAGCCAGTTTTGTTACAGAACTATTCCTGATTTTCCAGATTTTCCATATTTTCCATATTTTCCAGATTAGCAATAAATCCATATTTTCCATATTAGCAAGAAATTAATATTTTTCAGATTAGCCAGAAATTCATATGCAATAAATTATACAATATTCATATACACCAAATTATACAAAATTATGGAAATCCATGTTGAGCATTGCAAAATTCCGTTACAAACCACCTTGCCCACACACACCTGATATCGTCGATCTGCTCCTTGGTGTAATGCGGTTCCTTTGGCAAATTCTACAATTACAATTTGGTATTAGTTAGTAACAAGAAAAGGTAGATGAAATACAGTTGCAAATATCAATATTAATCGTGCAAAATCAAAACAGTAAATGATGCACGAAAAGACCCTAAAAACTCTGAGATTGTAAAGAAAGTTCGAAAACTCTATTTCCGACGGTCGGATCGGGCTGAAAAGTAAGTTTGCTTGGTTTTGGGGCTGTGGAGCTCATGTCAAAATTTCAGCCCGATCCGACGGACGGATCAAAAGTTATGCCCTTTTTTGTGAAGCATGCGCAGGACTTGATTAAACATCATGAGTAAAGCATAGAACAGATCAGTTGCAATCATAGGAAATTAAGATGAAGTACATACCGCTTATTATCTCAGATCTCAGCTGTTGGCCTCGATCAATTCGCAGAAATCTGATAGGAAAAAGCTCAGTTCAGAGAGATGTACTAAAAGACTTGATCAAAACGGCGCTGGAAGGGGAAGACATTAAAACCCTACACTTTTATACACGGCTATTTAGTTATAAATCCGTGTAGCTCTCCAACTAAACATACACGGCTATTTAGTTATAAATCCGTGTACAATTCTACTATTTCTACACGGATATATTATCAAAAATCCGTGTGTATATTCCTACACGACTTTGTATTAAAAGTCCGTGTAGCTCTCTCTATTATTTGCACACGGACCTCTTTACACACGGATTTTTGGTTTCTAATAAACCGTGTAGCTCTCTCTAATAATTCTACACTGATTATTAACTAATTATCCGTGTAGAAATCGTGCAGATATTTTGGACAAGTAAAAATATCATATTTTGTACACTGTTTTTAATAAAATTGCCAAAATCCGTGTACAATGTGCAGTGTACAATGACTATTTTTGTAGTAGTGCCGTATCTGTATTCGTACCCGTTCACTGAAATATGGATATGAATTTGGTATTAGCATTGTTTGTTTTGAATTTGTTCTGTTTACACCCCTAATTAATCATCATGTGCTATTGCTCACAAAATTAATTGGTCAGAGGCACGGGCGGATCCAATTTTTTTTGCCAAAGTGAGGGCAAGAATCAGATTCAAATAGCTTATTGAGTTAAAATCCATTAACTAATCGATTACATAATAAAAAACAACAAAAATAATCTCTTACATCATAAAAAATAACAAAAATAATATAACACTACACAATTTAATTAGAGGAACGACCCAATTTAAATTTTGTTTTATTAAATTAAAATGCTACAACATATTTAAATTAAATTAATTTCCAGACTAAAAGAGGCCTCAGCCCAATTAAATTTCAGCAGCCTACATTTCACTCTCTAGTAAAATAACTAACATCTTGATAATCGTCTCCCCTACAGTTCAAATCAAGTGTCCCTCCAATTTAAATTCTGCTGCCCTCATGTACATACCCTTAATGACCGCTTCTTTCACCGACCCTTTCTCTGTTTTACCCAAACCGCACCACAACTAAATTACATTTAATTAAGGAGCCCAATAATTGCCCCCAAATAAATCCCGAACACATCTTCCAAGTATTTAATATCTAACTTTTATTTTCAATGCTCATATTCAAACATTTAAAGCTCTGTTTATAACCTTTCACATTGTTACTCGGGAGAATTTAAACATCTATATGCAAATATTTAAATTCTAAATCTGAGTATTAACTCTAACTATTTTTGTCTTCAAGCCAAAAAATGAAAGATTCATTTCACCCACCCTTTTTTTTTTACTCTGATCATTCTCTGATCATTTTCATCCATTTTACCGACGATCCGTGATAAATTTCGCAAATTTAAATACAAATGTTTTCTACTTGATTTTCTCTTTCAAATGAGATCTACGAAGAAATACTTTTGAGTTTTTGTCAAGTTGTTATTTTTATTTTTTATTTTTTTAATATTAAAGCCCATGAGCACTTTAAATTCCCAAGCATTTAAACTTCAGTGTACAACCTTTTAAACCTCACATAGAAACTATTTAAATTGTTTGACATAACTACTTTAATTGCTTGACACAACTACTTTAAACAGTTGTAAACAAAGGTTTAAATGCATGATACTATATGATCGACATTAGATGTTTAAACACTTGACTGTGATAGTTTAAATGGTAGATATCCGAGGTTTAAATGGTTGTAGACTCATGTTTAATAACCTTGAAAATTTGAAGTGCACATGAGTTTTACTTTAAAAAAACAAACGATTTAAAAATAACTCAAAAATATTTCTTGATGATCTTATTTGAAAAAGAAAATCGAGTAGAAAACATTCGTATTTTTAGATTTGTAAAATTTATTACTGATTGTCGGAAAAATGGACGAGAATGATCAGAGAAAAAAATTAAAAAAGAGTGGGTGAAAGGAATCTTTTGTTTTTTGGCTTGAAACAAAAGTAGTTAGGAGTTAACTATACAGATTTATGATTTAAATGTTTGCCGATAGATGTTTAAACGCTTGTGAGTAACATTGTAAAATGTTATTAACATAACTTTAAAAGCTTGGATATGAGCGTTGAAAATGTAAGACAAAATTAGAAAGTGTTTTTTTTTTTCCTGTAAAACTAGTTAAGGGCACATTCGGATATGATAGCTCGGATGCCAGAACATTTCCTTTTAATACCCCTCTCTCTGCCACATATCTCTTTCTCTCTTTTCTTCACAACCACCAAAGGAGTCCCTCAAATCTCTCTCGTAAATTTTTTGCATCAAGGTAATTAAACATTATATTATTTTGTTGCATAAATTGAATAGATTAGAAGAAGATAAATTAGATCTTATTGGTAGAATCAATTTCATTCTTAGATCATATGAATTTATGAATAAGTATTCCTTAATTAAAATCTGAAAATTCAGTTTCTCTTGTATTTATTTAATTGCAATCATATAATTTGTTTCAACGTTTTCCTTTCATTAAGTAGTCAAGATCTGATCTCAAAATCGAAACATGATGTATATTTTTGTATTTGATAACTCCAAATAGAAATTGATTAAACTCACTAATTGTTGACATTAGTATTTTTAATAACTTCATATCCGTTATGTTTATTAGAATAAAACAAATAAATTATTTTGATCTATGTTTATACAGGATGATATTAAAGATACAGATATCTTCTTATAAAAGAGTTTTGAAATAAATAGTAATTCCTATAATTATTAACTTCTATTTTTTTTGCTATTTTCTACCAAATAATTTATACTAATTTAGTCTATGTTAAATGATAGAGGAGGGTTCAAATGCACCATTGTTTTTGTGCTCCAATATGCTCCACATCATTTATTTTATTTTCAAAATCTGAACAGTCGATCCGAACCGTTCAACATGATCTTCATAATAAAATATGTTTGGAGACCAAATTTTATATTTTTTTAGAATTTTTTTACTATTTTTTTTAGATAGGTACAATATCACTTTATGGGATGGTCCAGAATCTCCTTAAAAAGTGATTTTGTACCTATCTAAAAAAATAGTAAAAAAATTCTAAAAAATATAAAATTTTGTATCTAAGCATATTTTATTATGAAGATCATGTTGAGCAGTTCATATCGACAGTTCGGACTTTGAAAATAGAGATAAAGAATGTGGAGCATATTGGAGCACAAAAATAATGGTGCATTTTAACCCTCCTCATATATTACTATTTCGAACTTACTATTTAATTGGATATTTTTTTATTATTATATCTAAGTTAAAACAAAAACTCTCGGTTATATATGATAAGGATTAAGTTAACAGAAGCAAAAATCATCTATTTTTTTATATATATTTTTATCTTTATTTAAGTATTTATTATATTTCTTTCATTTTCGTAATACCCAAAAATAGTAGAAACAAAATTATTGTACGCCGAATTGAAATTGTTAGAGTTCGCCTACATAGTAAAATAGGATAAATGATATATATCATTAAGGGTTTTTAGGAAATGAGAATTGAATTCAAACCTTTTTAATTATGTTTATGTTTTAGATTCGATATTTAAAGATTTAAACAACGTAAGAGACAATCAAGGATTTACTCAGACATCAGCTGCGGGTTTTCTGGACTTTGTAAAATTATTACTTATCATTTTGTTTACATTTATTTTTATATTGAATTATGCATCTTGAATTCGAACATCCGTTTGACTTTGTTAATTAGATCATATTAAGATATGAGTATTCGTTTGATCAATGAACTTGTAGGATGTGTTGTGGTGAGTTAATATATGTGACATGAACGGATAACTAAAGTGAACAGGGGACGATATGCATGTTCGCATATCGGAATGTATACATTCGTTCGACAAGACCCCTGTTAACATGACCATAGGTGAAAACGATCATGTCACAGGTCCAGACCTAGCGTAGGTTGGAATCCCCGTCTAGTGAGGCAGCCTCCCACTATTAGTTGGACTTTCCAGTGGGTTGGTTGTCTTCCAATGTTGGTTGGACTTCCCATTGGATTGACAAATAAATGGATTAACAGAAAACTTGAAGGAAAACTTGAAAGAAAATAAAAGTGTTTGTGATTGTAGCCTCCCACTGTTGGATGGATTTCCCAGTGGGTTGGCGACCTTCTAATGTTAGATGGATTTTTCATTGGATTGTCAGTTTAATGATTGTAGTATTACATTGCATTAGAAACGCATGAACATTTATTATTTCATGCTTTTGAGAATTAAGTTAATATTACAAGATCCGGGACTGAAACTGAATCCCGCACCGAGAGAATGTTCGAACCTCTTACCTGTTCCACTTTTATGTGGGTTCCAGGTAATGAGGAAGAGGTGCTAGAACAAGATCGTGAGTAAAAGCAAGCGGAAGATCCATGTGTAGATTAAATGCCACTTATGTTTATTTTGTTTCATATGTTTATTTTCCAGTAAATTGCTATACTTGAAATTGTTATTGTATTTCTAACCATGTCTGTTGTGACCGCTATTGAACTACTTTAATTATTGTTGTAAACCTATTGTTTGTGATATTAATGTGGGATTTATAGAAGTTATTAATAATGTATGTGATGTGTGTACGCCTTACGTATAAATACATAGCGGGTTGTCTCGAAGTGTGACAAATAGTGTCTTTCAAAATTAAAAAAATAAAATAAAATAATATTCTTTTACATATTAAAAATAACAAAAATTGACAGAATTTGACAAAATAATTGTTACTTCTCGAAATTCACGGGAGATAACTGCCCCTGATATATACTGAATCCGCTTGTGGTCAGAGGCTATCAAATATATCGATTTTGGAGATCCGTAGCAGGAGATCTAAATCAATATTATGTAGGATAATAACTTGGACTGTTGTTAGGATTTAGTTAATTGGAGGCCGTTCAACATTACTGCGCAGACATTTCACCATCAAATGATCGATGATCTCTTTTACATAATTCCCACATTATATAAATCTGGTTTGTTGGATAAATAAAAGGCGTTATGAATGACCCACTTGACCTACTGCTTCTGTTCTTTAATTAGGAAGCATCTATCTTTCTTCCTATAAAATAAGGCGCACCAGAATTTGGTACCCTACAAGATTAATTTATTGTGTGCATCTAATTCTGTCCCAATGCAGATTGTAATCCATTGTATAGAAAATTTCTAATGTTTCATTTGCTAGCTACATGTGCGAGTTAATTAATACTTCAAGCTAGGATTGATATTATATATCTAAATTGATTCTGAGACTTTGTTAATAATATAAACAGTATATTTATATATTATAAAAATTATGAATTAGGTCATTTGGGTAATTTCAAAATAGAATATATGATCACTAGAAACGGCACCAGAATTTGATATCCATATCAAATTTGAGAGTTTTTCAAAAACTAGAAAAAATTATAAAGGAAACTCTAAAATAAAGAAAATTTGATATCCTAGAAGATGATATAGATATATAGATTGTATTGAGCGACTCTCATGATAAACGGTTCGAACTTTGAAAAACAAGATTTGAACCGAAGCACGGCGCCTTTAATTACACCTCATGAAGACCGTAACATAATTCATACTAGATATATATGTAATGAAACTATATTAAATAACATAAAGAAAGTTTTGATATTCTTATAACATTTTTGTCCACCTTACATGTAATTGGTACAATCACTCTTGTGATTAAATTCAATCTGTATAAAATGAAAAGCCATTTGCATTTACTTTATACTTAATTTATTGCCTAAAACTTGTACAGTATAATTAACATTTTATTTTCATTAATGGTATACACAATTAAGATCTTTCTTTAATGGGCCTAGTCTCAAGGCCCCCTCCATCCCTCTTGACAAGAGTGTATGGCATGTGGGTCCCAAGTATCTTATCCCATGTGATAAAGAATGGCTGCGAGAAGTTGTACTTAGTTCCGTATAGCTGGTGATGCACATCATGGTAAGCTGTGTTATTCCAGAATAACAAGTGGAATACATTTCCCGGTAGCCACAAACCGCAATGGTCGTCGATCCCTTTTATTACAGAAAATGAGAAGAAATAAATTGAAGTACGAGGGGACATGCCAGAGATTGCAAATGAGAGGGCCGCACCGATGGTGTCTAGGAGGAAGCCTTCGATCGGGTGGTTATATTGGCTTCCAAAGCTGTAAGGGACGACAAGCCGGTGATGCCATGAGTGAATGTGCCGGTACAAGAACTTGTTAATGTGCATGTACCGGTGCCAGAAATACTGCCACGTGTCCATCACAAACATGCCTATGAGGAATTGACCTGACACGGTAAGTAGGGATGGTTGGCGCATAGGAGAAGTTTGAGAGTTTTCTCCAGTATACTGTAAAAATGGAAAAATGATATGTATTTTATTTTTCAATTATAGCACGTAGAGAAGTTTATAATTAATTGGAGATTAGGCAAAAAATAATCTCAAAAACATACAAAGACATTAGTTGTTTATTATTATGTTTTCAATTATTGGTGGTTGCAAACTTGCAATCAAATAATTAACCGATTGAAAGGGGAAGTGCTTTAAACGACGTACTCTAAAGTCTAAATCATGTAGCTTTTAATTCCACAAGGACAAGTAATTGACATGCGTTATCATATGTGTGCATATGAGTACACATATTTATGTGATGGATTCTAATAATTACCATTAGGTATTTTAGAATTCTGCTGTTCTCTCTCTCTTTTTTTTTTCCTGTTGATCGAATCTTCTTTTTTCTAGTTAATATATACGTTCATAACTTTGCAATATATCACAAATGGAATTCTCAGAGAGAATCCAAATCCTTTGTTACTGACTAATGGATCCCATTGAACCTAAATCAGAGGGCCATTGATCATCAGCAAAACTGTGCTAGGAATTTTAAGAAGCGAATCCAATTTTTTAGGTGAATTATTGATGAAAACATCCATCCACCTAGTTGTACATCACTTCGAATTAATTGTACTGCTTTCTACCATTGATTATGAGCTCTGTTTATAATGAAGGAAGCTGCATAAGAAGTTGATGCACATGCTTGTGTCACTTGATGATGGTATACATTTGGTACCAGCTTGGGCCCTTGGACCCCTATAACAATCAAGATTAATTGCAAGATGCCCATAAATCTCTTCTATATATAAACGCTCTTCATTTTAGTAATATTTTTTTTTTTTTGAGAGAATGCTACTTTATATTTTTCAATTATCCTATGAAGAAAATATCCTGTATATAATTTTTGCTTAGCTTTATTTAGAATCTTAGAGACAATACAAGTTTTGATTAAATATAATTATATATCTATATATTTATATATCACAACACATTCAGCTTCTTTATAATTTATTCAATTATTTAAAATGTGAGAAAAACCTGAAGGATTTGATGTACGTATTCATATATACTCACAGTAGGGTCTCAACATAAGTAAGAAGCAACCTAGCTATATCGTTTTGTTTTTAGTAAACAAGTGATTGAAAAGTGTAATTAATAGTAGATTCACAGGATTTATTTCCAATTTTGTCTTTTGGCCAAAGCATGAAGAAACCAATTTCACTCGTCAATACTAGCTAGTTTGCTATGTTTCCTTTTTCTCAGAATATATATCAAATGCGATATACAATATGCGTCTTAGTTTTATATGATTATGTTGCTAATCATCTGTATATGTATGTCCCTGTAACAACAGATATCAGAATGCAGCCTGGAGCTCTGTCAACTGTGATATATAATTTTTTCTATATATCAATGTTGCTTTATTAAGAAACTTCAGAAGACCCACGTACTATATATATATATATATAAGTTAATTTTACTATTAGAACAGTTAAAGTGCAAGATAATCTCATAATGTTTGATAAATTTACCATGAACACGAGACATGCGACGGCAGATTGGACCAGCTGTTGAAGCAAAACTCCCTTAATGACCTCTCGCTTCGGTACCAAGTTCTTCTTCTCTTCATCCTCTCTAGGATGCAACCTATACTGATCTAATGAGCCTAGCATCATGTACATGCCAGAATAGACCCAATACACCACAATTGGGACAAATATTGCCAAAAGCTCATCTGAGGGATATTGCTGGAGATCCATGCAAAACAAATTAAGTAGAGAGTTGTGAAATGCAACTGGCTAGGTTTTGAAGTACGAAGAGATAATGAGAGGGTTGGTGCTTATATAGAGCAGTTTACATAGCTTTCACTTTTTTTAATATGGTATATATGCTGCACATGCATTTTCAAAAGGTAGGAATTCAACCTTATTTTGGCTGTGCAACTTTTGACCCAACTTAATAAATGGCACTAATCCTGTTATCCACCCAATATGATAATATATGATCCAAACCCGTTTACAGTAACATTTGTTATTTGAAAATTTAAAAAAGAATTTACAAATTCACCTCAACATGCATGCAAGATGCATGCTTCAAGACAAATTAGAGCTGTTGACTTGATATATATACCTGACGACCCAATTTTTTGCACTCATGATTTTCTATTTTATTAATTAGTTATTTGATATAATATCATAATTAAGTTGAAAATAAATTATTATTTTTTAGCATTCATTTTTCAATAAATTTATCACTTAATTTTATAGAAAACGAATAAATCAATTAAAAATTAAAATGTAAATATGTATGACTCGTTAATTAAATAAATCAAAATTAACACATTGAATTCAACATTTGAGTAATGTCATGGGAGGCCTTCAAAGTTTTGACTTGTGACAAGTTGGCCCTGGAAGTTTTATTTTTAACAATCATCCTTCCCACAAAATTATCATAATATCTTGGATGAATTTATATTTATTTAAATATTTCTATCAATTATATTACTTTATAATTTCCAAAATTAATTTTAAATTAATAATAATTCTTATTTCGTAATGTTTATCATTTTTCATGTAATAAAAAGTCTTATCAATTTAGTTAATTATGAAACTATATATTTCTATAAAACAAAAATAAAGAATACAACATAAAAAAATAGCATTTATTTCATATATTATGAATATTTAATCAAGGGCATTTTCAAAGAAAATCATAAACTTTCTAAAACTAATTAAAAAACCATAAATCATAAATACTCCAAATATTATAATATAAACAACCAAGAATATTATGATCATTTCATACTTTAAATTGAGCATTAAGTAATAAATTAACTGCTGGAGTGTTTTTCATTGATTACATAAATTAAAAGTCAATTTGGAGAGTAAAATTTGGGGACCGCCAATGATTACTTAATTTTTTGAAGTGGATTTACATTTTTTTTAGAGGTTATCTTTCTTGCTAGAAGTTTATCTACTTTTATATGGATCATTTCCTATTCTTCAATTTTAAAATTGATTAACATTATATGGTCGTTAATTAGTGATTGTGACCAATGCTGGCTAGCTACCTAAAAACGGGTGCTAATAACGTTGAAGTTATTGCATTCATTTTTATTTTTATTTTTTCAATTATTTTTCTTTTGGTTCCTCCGGGACCATATATATATTTTAATCATGAACCCCCCTACTTTTTGTCCTTTTGCATTGTTAACAGCGTGTCCTTTGATCATATACCAAAATTGGCGTACTACTAACTTCGGAATAAAAAAAAAAAATAGTACACTGTCATTATCTCCGGAATCTTTGCTTGGCTAACGTATAAGAAATGCCACATGAAAGGAAAACAGAGTATGTACGGCGACCAATCCGACATTTTTATTAATATCCAAAGTTAATTACAAATTAATAAATATACCCAATTCTAGAGGTGTATATGTCCTCTTGACTAAGACAATTACAAATGAATGCCAAGCCAAATGCATGCTACCATGCAAACCTTAGTGGTACATGCTAATCTTTATAGTTTGATTAATTGAATAATTTCTTCAATTTTAAATTAATATTCCTACATTACTTCTAGGGTTTATCTCATTTTCCTTATTTACTTTACTCTAATTTGTTGTGTTACTTGAATGTACAGGTACTCTGAAACAAATGGCAATTCTTGATCATGTTAGTTTTTTTTTTTTAAGTTTCTGGTGTGGGTACGTATATTGTAGCTAGGACTATATTTTTTTTTTTTTGGACTATGTTAGATAGTTCCTTTTTTTTACTTAATTAGTAGTTTTTGCCTTTTTTCTCTTTGACTCGATTAAATTTTAATAACTAACATTTTTATCTGTAGGAGGATCAGCTTGTCATTTCAAGACAACCATGGATTACGGATTGTTATCGGTTTCAGAAATGTGGAGGACCAGTGGAACGTCCATGTGGTGTTCGACCCGGCGGGCTAACTGGACTGAGTTGCGATTTAATCTATTTACGTGAAAGGAAATATACATCAACTCAGCCCAAGTAAGACTGTCAGATCAAACACCTCAGGTACGTTTCACTGGTCCGTGCACATTTCTGAAGCCGATGACATTCTTGATCCATGGTTATCTTAAAATGACAAGTTGACCACCTACAAATAAAAATGTTAGTTAGAATTTAAAGCAAGCATATCTCATAAAATGTACATGTATGTTGTATATTTTGTTGAATTATTAATATATATATATATATATATGTTAAATTAATGTTAATTGTTTATGTTTGTTGAATGCTGAATGAATATGATTGATTATGTATGCTTTGTTGTTGAATATTTATTGAATAATGTATGTATAATATTAATTGTATGTTTAATGGCTAGCAAATATGGATGCTAGCTAATTATAAATCATTTAAAAAAAACACAAAACATACACGGTTCTAGATAAGAAACTGTGTATGGTTAAGAAAATAATACACGGATGACTTGTAGAAACTGTGTATGTCACGCTAGTCATTGCACACGGTTAATTCAACCGTGTACAAATCAACCATTTCAGCGCTCCTTTTTTGTGATCTGACACTGTTGGGTTTAGTTAACCATGTATATTAGTTCAATACAGACGCGATTCGGCAACTGTGTACCAAGTACCTCCCTATTCATACATGACACTCGCTGACACGGTCGTGTAACCGTGTGTCATTAGCTTCTCGGACCTTATATAGTCGCGTTTTCTGTACTAGTGTCTACATTTTGTAATCACACCTGGCTAAATAGTGGAGGGTGTTTCAAGGGTGAGGACTTCGGGGTTAAGAATAATATTTTAACTAAATTTTAAATTATAAATAATGATTTTATAGTTAGTTTATTTTTTTTACAAGTGATGGATTTAAATGTAATTATTAATTTTTGAATTTGTTTAGTCCAGAAAATTTCTTCTTAAAAAAAAAATTTCTTTTGTTTTATTATTATCTTGAATTGCTTTTTATGTCAATTTCGCAGTCAAGTAAAAAGAAAACTGCTGAGAGCAAATTATTTATTTCTTCCTAATTAGGGGTATAAGTGGTATAACCTATTTATATGAAGGTCAACATATTCTTTAACGTATATACCAGGATAGTAATACTCTTCTTTCGACGGTATATCTTATTATTTGAATACGTCAAAGGGAAATTAAGGTGCCTTATCTCGTACAATGTGGCCGAGACTGGCCGGGAAGTGTTTGAGCTAGGTACTACTGTTTTCTACAAGGTCAAGCTTTTCAACCATCCGAAGAGAGAGAATTATTACAAGACTTTCTAGTCTTCTTTGCCGTGCGTTCTCCTTTAAAAAAAAAAAATATTAATTTGTGTTGTCTTTCTAGACTTCAACCATTCAAATATATTTTACGCGGAGTCGTGCTTATACTCTTCCATTTCACAAGACTTTCAAATCGATTGCGGCAGAAAAAAAAATTGCAAGAAAATCATAGTTATCAATTGGACACTATTAATTCGTAGGGTAAAATTAACAATATATTATTTTCGTGTTCACTACAAAAATAATTTTCTATTGGTATATCCTCGATTGTGAGCTTTATATTTAGATATAGCAGTAGTCTAGTAGTACGTGTGTGTGTGTGTGTGTATATATATATATATAGAGCGTGGCTAAATTGCTGCTGGCAGCATTTCAGCCAAGTAGCCAAGTGCTGCCGGGGCTATATTTCATTATGTGATGCTCAAACAATAAATCCAAACTGTTAGATGTTCAATCGATATTAAAATCTACTTGGAGACCAAATTTTACATTTTTTGGAATATTTTTTTACTATTTATTAAGCTGGTTTGAAAACCGCTGTTTTCAATGCTGCAGAAATTTACTGAAAACAGCAGTTTTCAAACCAGCTTAATAAATAGTCAAAAAACTCCAAAAAATGTAAAATTTGGTCTCCAAGTGGAGTGTAATATAGATTGAACATCTAACGGTTTGGATTTGTTGTTTGACCAACACATAATGAAATATAGCCCCGGCAGCACTTCAGCCAAAATGCTGCCAGCAGCAATTTAGCCACACTATATATATATATATATATATATATATTTATATATATGAGGTTGGCTATTCTACTTCCATAAGCATATGTGGGCATATGCTTATAACTCATTTTTGCGTTTCCAATGTTCAAATGGTCGATCCGAACCGTTCATCTTGTTCTCCATATTAATATGTGCTTGGAGACCAAATTTTACATTTTTCGGAATTTTTTTACTATTTATTAAGCCACTTTGAAAATTGCTAATCCGGGTGAACAGTAAAAACAGTGCAACAATGTAAAATTCTGGACCATATGGAAGTAGAATAGCCAACCTCTATATGGAAGTAAAATCTGGCTAATATGCTATATGTAGCATAGAAGGCCTCCGTGCAACGGCTCAATATTTGAGTTTTCAAAATTCTAACGGTCGATCCGAACTGTTTAACATGATCTCCATATGAATATGTACTTGCAAACCAAATTTTGCATTTTTTAGAAATTGTTTTACTATTTGTTTAGATAGGTAGAAAATCACTTGATATGAAAATTTTGTACCATTCGAATCAAGTGATTTTCTACCTATCTAAAAAAATAGTAAGAAAATTCTAAAAAATGTAAAATTTGATTTTCAAGTCATATTTATATGGAGATCATGTTGAACGGTTCGGATCGACCGTTAGAATTTTGAAAACTCAAATATTGAGTCGTTGCACGGAGACTCTCTATGCTACATGTAGCATATTAGCCAGATTATATATATATATATATATGTATATATATATATATATGTGTTGGCTACGGTGCTACATGTAGCATAGAGGGCCTCCGTGCAACGGTTAAATATTTGAGTTTTCAAAATCCTAACGGTCGATCCGAACCGTTCAACATAATCTCCATATGAATATGTACTTGCAAACCAAATTTTACATTTTTTAGAATTTTTTACTACTTTTTAGATAGGTTTCTAAATCACTTGATCTCAAAAGTCAGTTAGGATTTTGAAAACTAAAATATTGAGCCATTGCACGAAGGCCCTCTATGCTACATGTAGCACCGTAGCCAACTCATATATATATATATATATATATATATATATATATATATATATATATATATAGAGAGAGAGAGAGAGAGAGAGAGAGAGAGGAGGAGGAGGAGGAGGAGGGTTCAAATGCCTTTATTATTTGTGCCTCCACCATACCTCCATTTTTAAAACGTTAATAACTCAAAATTTAAACATAAATGTCAAAATAAAACTGTTAGATGTGATCTATGTTATTTTATCTATGTGCTCATAAAAAATTATCACATTTTGATTTTGTTTTTATGTGAATCAATAAGTTGAAAAATCAACGTCTAAAAATTATCTAGATTAGTACGTTTTTATAAGCTTTTGATGACAACCAAAACAAAGTTGAATGTCACATTTTTCTACACGTGCATAGATAAAATGATGTAAATCATATCCAACAGTTTTATGTTGACATTTAAGTTTTAAATTTTGAGTTATTAACGTTTTAAAAAATAGAGACATAATGGAGTCAAAAAAATTGAGGCATTTGGACCCTCCTCAAAATTTTGTGACAACATATTTGAAATAGTGAAAGAGTGGAATTAAGTCGATTTCAACATGTTAAAAAATTACTCTTCTTCAATTCCACTTTTTTATGGAATAGTAGAGATGGAATAGAAATAACTAAAGTACAAAAGAGAAGAATATGACTACATATTTTCATTCCAATTTCACTTTTTCTTTCTTTCTTTCTATTCCATCCAAATTCACTCACGTTCAACAACTATTTCATCACAATGCCATACTCTTTTCCTATTCCCACTGTACCGAACATATGTTTTATAGAATAATGTACCATAATACGAATTGGCAAACACAAATGGGGAAGTTTCAGAAAGCTTCTTGCAATAATAAGCGACAAGCAATTACGACTTTATATATATTTATAATATAAATAAATTAAATTCTGTAAAAATCTAAGAGAGAGATCTCAACTTTCATTTTTTTTAGTTTCTCAAAATCTTTTTTTATTATTATTATAAAAGTGGGTGAATCCCGCCAATTGCATTCATATGAAACCATTCAAACAGAAACCGGTACCAAACTATTACAAAAGAAGGAAGCATCACAACTAAAGAAGGAAGCAGATATAAGTATATAACCATGGTTCATGCAATTACAAAAAAAAACTAAACCCTAAAGGGAATTATAAGAACAGCTCCATCAGCATAATGACATTTCTCTAGCCATGAAGAACTACTCAGCATTTGTCTCTAAATGTATGATAAAAATATTATACCTCTTTGTAAACAATTATTATTCTTTTAAGTATTTTGATAGCAATTAACAAAGTACGTGGACAACTAAATAATTTGTTCGAAAAATTAATGTTAGCGCAAGCAGTTGATACCTGAGATTGACAACAACAACAAAAAAAAGTTGGTTAATAGTTATTAGTTTATATTTATCGAAAATTAAGTGATCATGCATCTTGTCACAGTGGAGCTCTTTTAGAGCCCATTAAAAAACTGGTTAACAGGTAATAGTTATTTGTGGGCCATACACGGGCTGGGCTTATCTTGGGCCATCTATCAGTTGGGATTTGAAATAAATCTCTTTCCCGTTTGGTTGGGCGGAAGGAGGGTTTAGCAGATATAACACCGAATCATCCGACCGAATAGCACGAATCAAGAAATTTGAAACGATTCCTACACATATTCATTGGTTCGGTCGGTTTGGTTCGATTCGGTTAAAACAAAAATTATATAGACAAATAAAAATGTTATTTGATTTTTAAAAAAATAATCGAATCAATCGAAATAAATTTATCAACCGAATAAAACAAACTGAATTAAATTTCAATTTGTTCGGTTGAACCGAAATAAGAAAATTAATATAAAAATAAACAGTTTTTTTGTTATTTTTTGAATTTCTTTTATAGGCTCAAAAAAATTATTTATTTCAATGCACAAAATTGAATTATGGTTTAGTTCTCTTTCGGTCGGTTCGATATAACTAGTTTTAATTTTTTTTAAATCAAACGAAACAATTAAATCGAACATATCCATTTAATCAAATAAACAGAACCATTTAATCTGAACTCGCTCGATCAGTTCGGTTTATAACTAATTAAACCAGACCGATGAATACTCCTATTCAAGTGAGAGCTTTATATGCAGATCGGACGGTTTAGATTTGATTTTGGATGAGACTTTGTCCAAAGCCGTTGGGACAAAACACCAACCTAAGTTATATATTTCATCCGAAATTTTTATTTATAACATTTAAAAAAATAAATTAACCAAATAACCACAGTTTTCTGACAATTCTAATTCTAGCACGGCCGCAGAACACCGGAGCGGACCCATATGAGGGAGGCCGCAGAATGCCGGAGCGGACCCCCATATGGGGCCGCACTATGCCGGAGCGGACCCATATTAAACATTTTATGTCAATTCTCTTTTCAAACCTTTGCTGATAGGTGGCACGGATTTCAAGACAAAAAATATTAAAAAACTAACAATTTGAGTAAAGTAGCGTGTGGCACGAATTCACAAAAAACCAAAAAATAATAAAAAACTAAAAATTTGATTGATGTAGCGGTGTCTCGGTAAAACCAAAAAAAAAAAAAAATGGGTCCGCAGAATCATTCTGCGGACCCAGCCTGGTGTCCGCAGCGGCATTCTACGGCCCCGCTGAAATGGGTCCGCAGAATGCCGATGCGGCCGTGTTAGAATTCGAATTGCCTGGTTATTTGGTGTATTTATTTTTTTAAAATGGTAGAAATAAAAATTTCGGTATATTTCATATTGGAAGCCCTAAGTTCATGGACAAATCCGTCCAATTAGCAGGCCTAAATTCAATCCGATTTATCTCGAAAGAAAAATGATCTGTAGTCAACAACCAATGTAATTGCACCTTAGGAAACCAAGGACGATTTTAATTAGCCATTTATAGCTTAATTTAACCTTTTTTGAAAGTGACCTGACATAAAACATTAATTCCCCCCTAACCCCTAGGTGCTCTTCAGACAACGAGTGATACAAATAATTTTTATCACCATTCATTCATGTCACATTACGCCAGTATTGACATATATATATATATATATAGATGGGCTATTATACATTGCAATGCATAGGCACCCTTGTGCATTGGACCATAAATCACCGATTCAAAGTCCAAATGACCGATCCAAACCGTTCATCTTGTTCTCCATATTAATATGTACTTGGAGACCAAATTTTACATTTTTTGGAATGTTTTTACTATTTATTAAGCCACTTTGAAAGTTTCTGATCTGGTGGTCCAGAAAATTTTACTGTTTTTAACTGTTCACCGTTGGATCAGAAACTTTCAAAGTGGCTTAATAAATAGTAAACAATTTCCAAAAAATGTAAAATTTGGTCTCCAAGTACATATTAATATGGAGAACAAGATGAACGGTTTGGATCGGTCATTTGGACTTTGAATCGGTGATTTATGGTCCAATGCACAAGGGTGCCTATGCATTGCAATGCACCATAGCCCATCTCTCTCTCTCTCTCTATATATATATATATATATATTCTCTAGTTGGTATTTAATTTCGATTACGACTTAAACTAGAACTAATTATTCAAGTAGTTATATCGGCATTAAATTCTCAATGTACAAAATAGTGCTATTAAAATAATACTCTTCCTGTCCTCTAAGCCTTCATAGGGTCCGCTTTTTAAACAAATGACTCAACAATGTATAGTAATTCTTAATGAAGATGGAGATTAGTATTTAGCGGCATAAGCAGACCTGAAACCTAACATGGATTGATTGAGTCATCCCAATTAAAATTAACAGTTTATTCGATCTTTGTATTTTATAATTTTTATAAATATTTATCGAGCAAGGCTTAGGTGCTATAGATAGCATAAGGCCTTCCGGCCTAAAAAATCTATGGTATAAACTTTAAAATTTGATCTAAGTAGAATACCAACTTTTACTAGTTTTTGCCATCTTTCATAAATCATAAAAATAGTAAAAAGTTCCCAAAATAGTAAAAATTGGTATTCTACAAATTCATTATATAACCAATTGAAAGAAGCATCTAGATGCAGAATTTAACAAAACTAAAATTTTGAAAAAAATTAAAATTTGAATTTTTTTACCAGTTTACGATATTAAACGAAATTGTCTACAGAGTCATGTGATAAGGTTTACATAATTCAAAACAATTGGAAGTAGTATCAGATGCAAATTTAAAAAAATTAAATTAAATTTTGAAAAAATTAAAATTTGAATTTATTTTACCGGTTTACAGTATTGAATGACAGTGCCTACAGAGTTATGTGATAAGGTTTACAGAATTCAAAACAATTGGAAGTAGCATCTAGATGCAAATTAAAAAAATAAAATTTGAAAACTAAAATAAAATTTTGAAAAAAAATTAAAATTTGAAATTTTTTTACCGGTTTACTGTATTTAACGAAACTGTCTACAGAGTTATGTGATAAAGTTTACAGAATTTAAAATAATTGAATGTAGCATCTAGAAGCAGAAATTTGAAAAAAAAAAAATTTTGAAAAAAAAAAATTTGGAAATTTTTTTTACCTGTATCTGTTTACAGAATTTTAAAGTGGTTCCGATTAGTTACTTGTTTTGAAAAACTGTTAGAGATCTTCTAGATGTGGTCCTAGTGGTCCTGGTTAAAGGTCTAAATGTGAAGTAGGAGGTTTTTGGAGATCACACGGTAATAAAAAGTTATGTTTGCAGAATTCGTAGCATTCATTCACAGAATTTAATATTGAAGTTTACAGAATCTCGTAAATCTGAAGATAATCCGGGAATTGGTGTCCGGGGACTGTTGGCAGCTTCCGCTGTGTATATTAAATTTAATCACTTTTACACCTTATTCTTTTAACAGCTTCAAGTTAGCAGCTTGGATGTCAGACAAATCGCAATTAAAAATATATCCGGGTCCATTTCCAATTATCCTAGCTGCTTCCAGAACCTGACAAAAAGTGCTACATATGCCTATGTGGATACATTGTCTCTAGTGTAAGCTATATTGCTGTCGCATTAACTACTGAGAATGACCAAGATTTTGGCTCTTATTGATGTGAGGAAATTTCTAAACTTTGTAAAATAGTTTTCTAGAAAAAAAAAAACTTTGATTATCTAATGTATATATGTCTTTTTTTTCTTCTTGCCAAAAAAAATAGAAAATTTCAGTAAAAATACATTCTTCAATCATTTTTTGAAAAGAGAGAATTTCATGTATACTCTTCGAAATTACTTAAAGGCGATAAATTGGGTAAAATGAGTTTTAATATAAAAATAAAATATAGAATATGATGTATAATTTTTTTATTTTTAAATAAAAGGTAAAATAGAAATTTATATATTTGAAATGAATTATAATAGAAAAGGCAATAAATTGGGTAAATTTGTGAGTTTTGGAAATATAGAAGGATAAATATGATTTTATGAATTTAGAGGGGGTAAAAACGTAATTTTGATGTTCTTTTTTAGAGGTATATATAAAATTCACCCTTTTGAAAATAAGTTGTTACATCCCTAATTTTCTGTCTATGAGCATTCCCTCAAAAAAAAAAAAAAAACCCAAAATGTACTTTACATATAGCACAATCCACTAAAATAAGATTTTTTTTTTTTTTTTTTTATGTTAGAATGTACAAAACCAAAATCCTGCTCCACACAAAAAAAGAAAACTTAGATAAACTTATCTTCTATTAATTATTTCTTTCTATTGTGAAAGAGGTCGTTCAATCTGGTACAGCCTATCATTTTGCTAAAGAAAGAACATGATAACTGAATAAACTTGGGACGATGACAATGTTTTACACCAAATAAACCACATAACCTTATTTCCTAACGCTATATACAGCAAACGACATGCTACACATATATGCTAATATGCATCACAACATTAGAGAGCCGATTGATTTACCAACTAGATTACAATCTCTCAACAAAAAGAACTAAGAAAAAGCCTTGATTACTAAACTTAAATTGGAGCACACAGAACTACTTTCACATTAAGACCGAATGTAGATTGGTTGTCGTGCTTGTATACGCGAAATTGGTCGGGCCGGAGGCATGGCATGCTGGTGAGGTGTTGACCTCGACTCTGTCTTCTTAAGGCTTTCTAACTGGTACCTCATTGCCGGGGCCACAAACCCCTCGTGACCGATTTGCACCGGCATAACTGGTGTCTCCACTGTGTTGTCTCTCTTAGTCAACTTGTACCGGTGCGAATCAGTTGTTACATTTACTGCTTTATGGCTGACACAGCCCATGAGCAGTCCCTTCCGGTTCCGGCTTCCCTTTGTGCTTTGCTTTCTCGATTCATCAGACCGTGATGCCACCGAAAAGTTTGCAGCACTTGCTGTCACGACGCTCCAATCAATACTCGCCTCGCTTGGTTCATACACCGCTGAATCAGCCATATAAGGCTCGAAAAAGGATTGTGAATTTATCGATGTACTATTAATTTCGAACAAATCAGAGCTAGACTCACTACTAATATCGTCGTCATAATTATCGCCATTGCATCTATTGTTGAGTGAAGTAGCAAGAATCTCCGATGAAGGGTTAAGGCTTTCCCTTGTACCTAAACTAACCTTTTTCTCCCCCTCTCTGAGTTCCCTTCCAAAAGCATCTTTTCCTTCCATACCCTTCAAATTTTCAGGGCCGTCAAACAAGCCCTCATTGAATCCTAGCTCAAGCCGCTTCATTCTCATTTCACTAGCTAACCGTATCTCATCCATCAGGTTGCGTTCGCCGAAACTATCTCTGGCCGATTCACCTTCTACCTCAGTATCAATTGTTTTTTTCCCTGAACAAGTGCATAAGAAAACTCTAAGAAGCTTCTTTCCATCGGCTTTTGCCGCCTTGCTGTGCTGCCTGAGTAGGCCGATGCGACTATTACCACTGGCTTCAGAGCATGTGCTGGCTGTTTTTCTCGACGACCTTGATTTTGCATTTGCTTTCTTATCCTTCTTATATGGCAGGTTTAGTTCCTTTTCAGGAAGTATATTGGTGTTATATTCCATTGCGCCATTAAAATATTTCTCGGCATCAAATATATCAATCTCGTCATCATCGCTGCGCCGTCTGTTTGAGTTGATTTGAAACGAAGAACGGGTCCGGCCAGTGGGGCTGAGCTCTGTAGCGAAGCTTTGTCGAACTAAGGTTAGGTATGAAGAGAAAGAATCATCTCTTGGATTAATTGAGCTAGTGTTAACACAAGGCGAGGCTATTGTCAGAGAAGCCATGATAGAGTAGTTGTTATGTCTTAATTTTGGTTTAAAGAGTAGAATTGCTATGTATGTATGCTTCCTCTTAGGTTTAAATAGGCAGAGAAAAAGAAAGAAAAAGGTCAATTTAGTCTCAATCAGGACCTTCTCCATTTCATACTTTGTTGTTTATAGCCAGGACAACATAAGAACAAACATACAAGGACATCTCCATTTTCTTAGTAATGGAGATGAGGAAAACATTTATGACTGAGTATAGGCAGTAGTCAAAAGATAAGTCTCGAGGGAAAAATGAAGGGTGAGATTTGCGAACAAGAGTGTGTGCTATGGATGCATGGGTGATTTTGAGCCAGGTGTTTATTCCAGATGCCGTTGAGCTGGATCTATGGATGCCAACCTTCAATTAATTTGTGGACATAATCAGAGAAATAAAAACTATAAAAAAATAATTGTAAATAAAATAGCGGATGGGGATTTTTTAATTAAGACTCGGGGACCTCATGTCAATCATGATTCATGAACTTGGTTGATACTTGTACTATACCTTTTATTTTAAGGCGCACATTTGGGGCAGAATAGTGTTTTTAGGACGATACAACTATACAAGTACATTTTATGTTTGGCAAGTTTAATTTTAACTAGGACTGCATTGGGGATCGCTTCATTGAATCTCGATATGTTAATTAATATATTTCTAAAAATATATAAAAAATATTTGAAGTTGCAAAATTGAAAGGCTTCTGGTTCCGACATTTTTATTAATATCCAAAGTTTAATACAAATTATTAATTATGCCCACATTCCGAAACTTTTGCTAAAAATACCCAAGCCGGTCAGAAAATGGCCGGCTTAGGTACCAGAGTAAACCGGCCATTTTCTGGCCGGCTTACTCCATTTTTTTTTTTTAGAGAGAGAGACACTATGAAGATCAAAATATTGAAATCTAACTCTGAAAATTTGAAATTTTTGTTTAAATTATTTGTTATATTACTTCTTGTGATGTATAATTAGCATATTTATAATAAAGTACGTTAGATTACTTGAAATTATGTTGAATTACACTATATTACAATAAATTATGTTCAATTATACTAAATTACGTTAAATTACAATAACTTCGCTAATTATGTTGAAATACGGTAAAAAAAAATACTAAACTACACAAAATTACGCTATAGTAGACTGATTTTGCTCATCATTCATGAATCATAAAAAATAGTAAAAAAATTCAAAAAACGTAGGCTGAATTCACCTTTTTTTTTATTTGTTATATTACTTCTTTTGATGTATAATTAGCATATTTATACTAAAATACGTTAGATTACTTGAAATTTAAAACGGTCATAAAACGACGATGAAACGATGATGAAACTTCAAATGGTCATAAAACGGCGCTCGAGTGTCCGATTTCAGCAAATGACCACTTTTCGGAAAGCTTGCGAAAATGCGCATGCGTCCGTGCCTGTGATGCCAGATTCCGAAATTCAGAATCGCAAAAAAACAAAGGGAAGAGCTTCAAAACTTGAGTTGAAGTTTCCGATTAAGATTTTCATTTCTATCATTCAATCCAAGTAGCTCAGTAAATTAGTTACATAATGAACTTGCAGATTACCAATTTTTACTATTTTTGGAATTTTTTTACTATTTTTTATGATTCATGAATGATGAGCAAAATCAGTCTACTATAGCGTAATTTTGTGTAGTTTAGTATTTTTTTTTACCGTATTTCAACATAATTAGCGAAGTTATTGTAATTTAACGTAATTTAGTATAATTGAACATAATTTATTGTAATATAGTGTAATTCAACATAATTTCAAGTAATCTAACGTATTTTAGTATAAATATGCTAATTATACATCAAAAGAAGTAATATAACAAATTAATTTAAACAAAAATTTCAAATTTTCAGAGTTAGGTTTCAATATTTTGATCTTCATAGTGTCTCTCCCTAAAAAAAAAGAGTAAGCCGGCCAGAAAATGGCCGGTTTACTCTGGTACCTAAGCCGGCCATTTTCTGGCCGGCTTGGGTATTTTTAGCAAAAGTTTCGGAACGTGGGCATAATTAATAATTTGTATTAAACTTTGGATATTAATAAAAATGTCGGCTTCTGGTTCTTCTTAGATCTTTTATTTCTCTTCTATCATTCTGAAAATCATGTAATGTTTGTTTGGACTAATTTATAGCTTTGACTTTTTAGATAGGACCTTTACTGGTTTTGAATATGTTCATTTTCAGAGGCTTTTAGTACCAATGATTTGATACCTATTAGACATAGTTAGACAGTTAGAATAATGACAGCCTATGTAATTATAATGTAATTATAATAGAGTCTGTAACTAAAATGTATTACTGTAGACCGAACCTGTGCCTTATATAAACAGAGATTGTAAACTTCATTTGGCTGAGATAATAATACAAGATTCATTATCGGATTCAATTGAATACCTGACATTTTTATAATATCCAAAGTTTAATAGAAATTAACTAATATACCCAGATTCTCTGAGTATTTATAAAAATACTTCTGCCGGCCATTTTCTGGCTGGTACTCTATTTATTTGTCTACCGGCCATTAAATGGCCGGTACCCTTAATTTTTTATTTTTTTTAGAGACACTATGAAGAGCAAGATGCTGAAATCTAACACTAAAAATTCGAATTTTTTGTTTAAATTATTGGTTAGATTACTTCTTTTGATGTATAATTAGTATTTTTATACTAAAATACGCTAAATTACTTAAATTACAATAAATTACGCTAAATTATGTTAAATTACGCTAAATTACGGTGCATCATTGATGTTTTTGCAATGAAACATCGATGTTTTATTAGCCTTAGCTACCATTGGCAATTAAGTAGGGTAGTGCTAAAAAAACATCGGTGCGTACGACCCCAATTCTGGCCGGTACCCTATTTTGCACGAAAGCATCGTTTTTTAAAAAAAAAAAAACTTTAAACGGCCATAACTTTGGCTAGCAAACTCGGATTTGCGCTTACGACCCCAATTCGGAAAGTTTGGTACAAGACGGGGGCAATAGTGCCCTAGGGGCCATTCCCAAGAGGCCGACGGAATCAGAATTGCAAAAAAACGTCATTTAGTTCCTCAAAAATTGAGTTAAACTTTTTTATCATCGGTAGACACAACGACCCGTATGCGGCTAGTGACAGTGTCGTATGCGGCTGATGATTAGGAAGGATAGGAAACCTGAATCACATTAAAACAACTAGATCAACCTGAACTAGTGAAATTGTTAAAACTTAGTACCTTAAAAAACATAGTTTAGTACTCGCATGATGCTAGTGAATTTAATTACTTGAAATTATGTTAGCGGAATTTTACGTATTTCAATATAATTATATAATTTTGAGTATTTCAGTATAATTAGCGAAATTAGCGTAATTTAACGTAATTTAGCGTATTTTAGTATAAATATGCTAATTATACATCGAAAGAAGTAATCTAACAAATAATTTAAACAAAAAATTTGAATTTTTAGTGTTAGATTTCAGCATCTTGCTCTTCATAGTGTCTCTAAAAAAAAATTAAGGGTACCGGCCATTTAATTGCAGATAGGCAAATAAATAGAGTACCGGCCAGAAAATAGCCAGTAGGGGTATTTTTATAAATACTTAGGGGATCTGGATATATTAATTAATTTCTATTAAACTTTGGATATTAATAGAAATGCCGGATTGAATACTTCTCTGTTATCATGGTATCAGAGCCTCTGTGCTCCTCTTCTTTGTTCAACTAAAATCAAGATCTTCTCTTTTTCTCCTTTTCTCATCTGATCCTGCCATGGCGGAGCAACAGAATACTACTCAAATTACTCCCACTGCAGCGATTGCGCCTGATTCTCTGATTCAAATCAATGTACCGGTTACCACAAATCTTGACAGGTCTAATTTTTTGGCCTAGTGATCTCAAATTGAGCCAATTGTGTTTGCCTATGGCCTGTACCATCATCTTGACGATTTGACCACCTCCCCGGCCGCCTTTACCACAGCCAATGGCGTCTCTGTTGCTAATCTGGCCTATCTGCCCTGGAAGAAGCAAGATCAGTTCTTGCTAGAGTGGTTGTGACATACCTCTGTTAATCTGGCCTTTACCACAGCCAATACCTTTGTTAAATAGTTTCATTTTATTTGCACTCGGTGGAATATTTACTGCCGAAATTTTTATGTATAACATTTTTTTCAAAAAAATAAACCAAACTACCCCTGTTTCTGGGTTTTTCGAGTTCTACCCAGGCCGCACTGGTGAGCTGTGGCTCATAATACTGGAGTCCGCACAATACCGATGCGGCCCCAGTCTAGGGACCGCACAATGCCCTTAATGTTTTCTCACTTAATCAAATATAACCAAAATTACAAAGATGTTTTCTTCTTCTGTTCAATGTGCTTATATAGGAGTGAGGAACGTCTGGAGATGAGTGGAGGCCAAAAAATCTGATCTGGATACAGGTGGAGGTAGTTATTTGATCAGAGTCAAAATAATGATGATTTACGTAGGGTTTTGACTTAGGTTTTGCATATTTTCTCACACTTATGTTTAATTAATTAGAGAAAAAGGCTACTGTCACCCTTCTTTATGTTTTATTGCAGAAAACAGGTTTTGGGACTATTTTACACCAAATGGAGCTAGAATCGGATCAAAATTGGGTCAATCGAATCAGCGACGCTTATCGACGAAGTCTCTGTTACGGTCCATATTGCCTAATACGGACCAAACCTAGCACAGACTAGGAGATAGCGTGAGAAGCACTAAAACCCTCATCAACAAGGTTCTAATACAGACCGTATCACCTGATACGGACTGTAACCGAATGCGCCCCTTGGGAAATAACTGCCGACAGCTGTATCCAGAATAATTCCTTAGCCCCTACTCAATCTCCAAACATCCCTCCACTCCTATATAAGGCCCCTGGGCAGAAGAATAGCTTATCTTTGTAATTAGGGTTAGATTTGATTAAAGTGAGAAGAGACGAGTGCTTGTAACAATGCCGTTCCGCGGCTAAGTTCATTTTCTTAGGGCTAGGCAGTAAACCTTGTTACTCTTGATGTTTTGATATATATATTTTCTGTTGATTATGATTTCTTGTTGTTGAATCGAAATGTTTTTGTGATTTACTATCTCTTCATCTAACTTCAATGATCTAGTTTAGTCCATTAGGGTAGTGACAGTGCTTTAATGGTAAAAGAAACTATTTGTATGAATTAGCCTCGTTGAGATCTATTAGGTTTATGTGAAGAAAACCTTAGCAGGAAAACTATAAACCAGACCAACAAAATGCGAACCAAGTTCCATCACTTACGTAAGGAAAATCGCAGTGATCTGTGTAGTAACTTGTGTATTTAAGAGATCAGTCATTTGCGTAAGGAAACTCGCAGTGTCCTATGTAGAATCTCGATGAAAGATCTGTCATTCTTGCATAACATAAATCGAAGTGACCTATGTGGTGTCTTTCATAAAACAACAACAGAAAATCAGACGCAACAGGAATATATTATCAAAGCGGATTGAGTAGCAATGGTGTGCCGAAACCCTAGGAGTTCTCATCTCTATCTTTATTTTAATTACTTTTAATTGCTTCCTAATTTACATTGATCACAACAACATCTCTCAATTTTCAGATTTCATCTAGCCTTTCGAAAGATTGTGATTCGATTGCTCAAAACTCTGAACTAATATTCCCTGTGGATCGACCTCGAATATACTACTCGATAGGATTGTGCGCTTGCAGTCCGAATCGATAGCATTTCCGAGTTTATAAATATTAAAAGAAATATTGCTCTCTTTTGAGTGATCATTATTCCCTAAAGGGAACCTTGGTTACGGACCGTATTGGCTGGTGCGGTCCGTATTGAGACCATGTCGCTGAGGGGTTTAATGCGTATCGCACTATCTCCTGGTCCGTATTCGGCTAGGTCCGTATCAGTCAATGCGGGTCATAATAGAGACTTAGTCGATGAGCGTCACTTTTCCGATTGACCTGATTCTTGTTCCATTTGATATGAAATAGTCTCAAAACATGTTTCCTGTAATAAAACATAAAAAAGGATGACAGTATTTTTTTTCTCTAATTAATTAAACATAAGTGTGAGATAATATGCAAAACCTAAGCTAAAACCCTACGTAATTCATCATTATTTTGACTCTGATCAGTTTTCAACAAGGGTGGAGGGGAAACTAAGAAAATATAGGGAAAAAGGTGCAGCTATGAACGTTGTCCCGTACGATGATCAACGCATGGAATTCGAAGTGCAATGTTCAGGTGAGTACGTTCCAACCAGCCGTAGACCAGATGGGACTATGGAGTTTATGAAAAGGGATTTCAAGTACATTGTTATTTTCATAGCTGACAATACTGTAACATGTACATGCCAAGGAATCCAATTAGCTCACCTACCTTGTTCTCATGTTATGGCGGTGTGCTGAGTGAGAAACTTCTATGAGAATGATTTTGTCGCCGACATGTACCGTACCGAGTACCTTGCGAGTATTTGGGGTGGATCTTTTCATTCTTATCTCAACCAGCATGCATGGCCTCCCTATGTTGGAGATAGAATCCTTCCTTTAAAGTTGTGGATCAGGTTAGGGAGAAGAAAACACAAACGTGCTATAATGACCATGGACCAGATGCAAGGTAGGCTAATGAGACATCAGGCTAGCTGTTCCCTTCTCACAAGCAGTGAGCAGGTATATTTGATTTTATATCTGATTTTATATTTTACTATGTCAATGTCATACCATGAATGGTGAATTGGAATGCGATGCAGATGTCATAAACGAAACCAATGAAAGAGGAAATGCTAGAGTTGTTGCTGAGGCAACTGGTAGAAGACAACCCACTCATGAGAACCAAGCATCTAGTAGCCATGCAAAGACATCCAATACTGTCGAACAACCATCTGGAAGCAGACCAAGAACTCCTCGATTTAGTTTGTTCGGACGTCGTCGCTGATTACCAAGTTACTTGAGATGCATGTTGTGAACTATTTTATTTAGATACATCTTGTGAACTATTTTATTTGGTAGTTTGTGAACTATTTTATTTGGAGTTTGTGAAATTAATTTATATGCTTGAGTTTTGTTATTTTCATAACTTAATTAAATATACACAAATTGACAACATAAAATATAAATAAACACTAAATTGATGAAATAAAGTCTACAAAATAAACACTTAATAAGTAGTACTACTTTTTACAACGAGCCTTGAAAGTACATGGAATAAACTCATCATCTGATGTTAGCGGATCTGGATCAGTCACAACAGACGAAGTGCTAGCCTTACCAGTATAAGTACAAGGAACAAACTCATCTACCGTGGCTAGCAGCTCCGGGTCAGTCTTTTTTTTCAAACCATAATCATAGGGGTTTTCCACAAAATCATCGTCTGAAATTTCAAACCGAATAGGTCGCCTAAGAAATTACTCCATATCACAGACTTGACAGTTCTTTTTATCCATGAAGCATACTTGACAGTTCCTTTTTTAATTCCTCATTCTTTCCTCGACCACTCATTGACCCTCCTCCGAGCACCTGTCGATTAGAAGATCTACCTCGATTGTTACTGTCCATCATTCTCGTCTAAAAAAATGAATTACAAAAAAGAATTACAAAATGAATTAAAAAAATGAATTAAAAAAAAATTAAAAAAAAATTAAAAAAATAAATAAATAAATACTACAACAAAACAAAAATAAAATACTACAATCCAGTCTACAAATAAAATACTAGTACTACAATCCAGTCTACAATATAAAATAATACAATCCAGTCTACAACATAAAATAATATAATCAAGTCTAACATAAAATAATACAATCCAGACTATGGCTTAGGAGTAGTGGAACTTTCTCCCGTCTTCTCTGAAGGTCTGCAGCAACACGCAACACACTCCCACATTTGGAAACGATAGTCATTACCTATCTGCATTCTTGTCGATACATTTGGGGTGAACTCTTACGATGACAAAAGAACATCTCTGTAATATCTCCCTTGACACGACATGCGGGCTTCACCCGTCCAAAATTGTTAGCGAGGGATATACAAGCATTGCGTGCGGTTTCACTTCCTCCTTTTCGAAGTTCGGTTTTGAGTGTCATGGTAAGATCTAGAGTTTCATCAGACCATGATGGGTTAAACAATTTATATTAATTCTAAACAATTTCTAACATTTCTAACCAATTTAAATTAATTCATAACAATATCTAAACAATTTTAGACTACAAAAATAAATACAAAAAAGTTGAGAGACTTTTATGCAAAGGGGGAGGCGATCTGTTGGAGAAAGAGAGAAAGAGTAAAAACTTGAAATGAATGGGGTGAAAAACGGGAGGGGTACCCTCCAATATATAGGCAATAGCAGACCGCCCAATCATGGGGCGGTCAGGGTGTTTTTGAAAAAATTTCATTCTAGGGAGGCTGATTTGCTATTTTTTTTATTGAGGGTATTAATAAACATTTCGGCTGACTGCTCAATCCATTGTCTTGCCCCCACAAATAAATTGGTCCATAATTTGAGTGATATGATTCTTGTTTTATGAAAAAATGGGGATCATGCCCCAGTAATATATCAATTTTGGACTAAGTGTGAAGGCTCACATCGTCTTGCAACAGGCTAAAGACCCAAACTAACGGTCAAAAATACTCTAATTAAAGAGATATTTGTACATCCCATAATTAATCAATTTTAAGCACATCTTACTCCAGCATTCAAGGGATACTGATGTTATGAAATATGCATTGACGAAGGACATTCGCGCTAGCTTTGTGTTTTCCCTTTTCTTTTCCTATATTCATCTTTATAAACAAATGATCAAGGTCGCAAAGAATCTTATTACTATCACGCATGAGCATGGACGAATTTTGATATTTTGAAGGATTCAAAAGTGATAATTAGCTTACGTAGCTATGAAAACAACATATATCATAAACTACTATTTTAACTCAATCATTGGCCCATTAAAAACCTTGATAATCAAGTTGGATGATTTATATCATCTAAGACTAACCCCACGACGTAAGCAACACCTGTCGTTTAATTTGGGCCGTCACTGTACCGAGACTATTTTAAAATAATGCCTTTTCTAGACTTGTATCATACGCCTATCTTTATTAGAAGCAAACAAAAATTTATGATTAACTATAGCTAGAAAGGATCTCCCAATAATCTATTTTGGAGGTTCCTTGGTTGTTGTATTTGTATTTATAATTCTTCCAACATCTCTAATCAGAATTGGATAGCTAACTACTTCAATTGTTTACTCTTTAAAACTTAAATCTGTTTGTTCTGGGACCAACTTTTATTCTCTACTTGAATAACAAAGTAAAAGATAAGCTGGAGAATTAAAATGTTATCATTTCTTCAAAAGAATAGATAAAGAGTAATTAGCTTATTACTCATCTTGCATCCTAACACTACCATCTACTTACCATCTCTCTTTCTGACAGCAAGGTCAATGCCTCCGTTTCCGCTGTTATTCAGCCCTAAAGGTAGGCTTACATATTAACATTTAAGCCATTTGATATAAAACAGATATAGATCAAACTAAAAATCCCTCATGAATAATGTCGGTGGCGGTCCATTCCCTTCAAATTTGATGGCCCAAACCAAAAAAAAAACAAAAAAAAGTCCCTACTTTCCTGGACAAAATAGAAGAGCACAAACCAAAACACGCCATATGTAACCAAATATAAACAAATATATACGAATCCAACCGATTTGATCAAAAGATGACATGGTTCATCCACCAAACCAGGACATATAGCTGATTAGGTAATTTTCCACAGGTCCTTTAACATTTTTGTAAGTTAAATAACCCAAGTTAGGGATAAGAATGTCTTCATATTTTTTTTTTTTTTACAATACTGTTCCTTCTTTTTTCATTGATCTGCTGTATACGTCAAAAATATTGCACAGTTCTTACTGCCATTTGTATAAAAAAAAAAAAAGATAATAGCCTTATTCAAATCCTAATTTAGAATATTTGACTTACCGAATTAAAAAAATAAAAGACTGCGTCTCCCATTCCTTTTTAGCAGTATAAATTAAGTGTGTAATTGTGTCATTCCTGATTATTTCTTAGTTTGAGTACTTTTTGTATCTAAAACTTTGGCGGTTTGCTTCACCACCCCTTAGAGGCAAAGGGCATAGCATTTAAATGCACAAGCACATCAACTCAAAGATTGCACTATTTGTACAGCAATTTGGAAAAAAAAAAAAAAATGAATGCCAAAATCATCTGCATATTATGCACAGAAAATTTTCCAGCTACATCAAATTAGGACGACAAAACAGTAATACCATTAACCAAAGTATGTAACAACACTATCTGAATTCAGTCTTATCCATTAATGTGAAGCATCACCAGAAGTAGAAGTAATATGACATTGGTTTAGGTAGCAAAAACACATGAAGACATACTCCTAAAAACTAAATTACAACATATCTCAAAGGTTTAGGTAAATACCTGAACCTTTTCAAAATTTTGGGCCATCTTTCAATATGGTACAACATTTCGGACCATGCTTGTCCTTATTCAGCTCCATCATTGTCGACAAGCTGTTTTATATGGAACAAGATTAAAAAGTTAGCTGTTTCATAAAGAAGAAGACAGCTCAGATATCACGATTTTGATTTCCTGTGTTTTTCTTTTGTGACATGTTGCATTTAGCGCTTCTCAGAAGAAAAGGTTTATCTTGTAAGGTTGTTAGGGGAACACAAAGGAAACTGTCTCTGAATTCACAAGTTAAGCAAAACAGGAATATATAAAAAAACATTTTTTTTTTTTTAAAGTTGAAGTGAGAGAAGGAAGAGATACCAGAGAGCCAATCTGTTCATAAGCTTCCATAACCTTGGGATCTTCTTCATCTTCGTATCCTACTTGAAGTATCCTTGGTCCATTTACGGCCCAAAGTGCCTTCCTTCCAGCTTCCTACATATATATATTTTTGTAAAAAAAAAAATGGTTCTTTTCAATAACTAGATGGAGAATCTTGCAAAGAAAAAGATTCTTTGCACCCTCTGAACTCTTATGAATTCAGAATACTAATTCAATTTTGAATAAATTTGACACTTGTCGTGCAAAGAATCTAACACACTTAAAAGATTTTTAGTTGAAAGATGTAAAGTACATCATGAAAAGAGATAGTTGATAAAGAATGCAAAACGGAGGGGGGCAACAAAAAGGAAGTGGACCTGCATGGAGATCATGTAAATGGCCTCCAATGATTGTTTCCTAATCTCGGGATCTTCTTCCACCTCTCTCTCGTGAGAGAGTGCATTGCTGAGCTCAGGTGGCATTTTTGACCTATCTTCATCACTGTATATCTGATATTTAATAAATATATACATATAAATATAATGAATTGTTATGAGGAATCTCCGTCCTATGTTTTTAAAGGAGAAACTGACCAAAGGAAGTATGACTAGTACTGCCAGAGCAGAAGAAAAAGGTATATTTCCTTTATCCTGGCCCCCTTTGGCCTTCAATATAGGTACAACCTGACTGCCTATACAAGGCCTCAACATTCCAAAGTACCAGTGCTTTAAATTGCAGCCGCTTGAACTCATATGCGTATGCAGTCAATAACATGTGCTCAAAATTATATGCGATCAACAATATGTGGATTTGGATATTCAACCGCATACACATATGCGTTATGCGGCCGCCTATGCAGTATGTGATCATGTGGCAACATATTCAGTGCTATGCAAAGAATCAGGTATTTATTTAATAATAAATTGCATAACTTTGTTTTTTTGTGTGGTTCAGTTCTATTAAAATCATTATTCAAAACTCTAATTGTTTAGTCTCTAGTAGACTATTTCCTTTTGTAATATTGTTTAGCCTCTAGTAAATTAAAAAATTAAACCGCATATATGAATCCGCATATAAATTGCATACGTGGCCACATCCCACATATGTAGTATGCAGTGCCCTTCCACATTCATATTCAAAACTGTATTCTAAAACATTGTTCCAGATGATAGCCAAAACAGTTTTATACCACACATGTTACATTAAGCATATATAAAAGGACATCCAATTTATTTTGACAACAGTTCATAGACATGCTTTTCAAAGGAGATTCAAAAAGTGACCTTCTTTCCAGAAACAGGAAGGAGCAGAGCTGGCCAAAGATACTCAGAAATAATCAAGAGATTTTGCAGCTGATTATCAGCCTCAAAACAACAGTTCCTAATTGTACCGCACACCTGTAACATTTGAATAAAACAGATACAAGAATGTAAATAAGACTCTCCAGAATCAAGTTAACATTAAAATATTTGAATAATAACTGTGCTCCGTACCCCTTTCTTTCTAATTGGGTTTGTAGAGTCTGACTGGCGAACAACCTGTTTCAACAGAGCTCTTTTTGGATCCAACAATACTCTTCTTCCTGCTTCGGATTTTGATATGTTTACAAGTATCGAAGCAACATGTTCAAATGCATCTTCTGTTGTAGAAAAAATTCAAAAGATTAAAATGGTTAGTAGTTTAAATTTACTCGCATAATGTCAATTTCATTCCTTTCCACTTACATACCACTTGATTCAGCTGAGGATGACCGAGTGAATGATCTAACTAGTTTGGCTACATAAAGACCTTCCATCTTTTCATCCCCTACCTGTATCCAAGGGCAAACATGCACTGTTATTTATTGTACACCATCTTGTTAACAACATCACAAAAAGGAAAATCATCTAAAATGTTTTTGACAATTAAGATAGAGAACCTATATTCCATTATGCTTATTTGTTGTTTGTGCTATATCTATCAGTTAATCTAAAGTTCCAATATCTTAAATTTGCTTCATCAGATTTATAAATCCACAAAAGACGAAACATACTGGATCATTGGTGACATTCTACCTTTTTCAATTAGTATGCAAAATGCTTACTGAAGATTTCATTAAGCAATTAAAAATGTTTGTTCATTAAGCAATACAGAAGGTAGAAGTTCGAGGGAGGAAGAGAGAGAGATAGAGAGTAAAGGGAAAAACTATCCAAGGTTTCACCAGCTTTCCACTTGTCCAAAACAACACCAACTAGCAATGGTACAAATTTTGTACTGATAACAGCATGCAATCCTGGGAATAATTACATGCACCTAGCAATTGAAATGTGTTGACAGGTAATGTCCTGTATTTCTCTAAAACCTTAATTTATCTAGATTGTTGAATCTCATTGCATTATGATTGTAATCCGGCTGGATACAGGGTGGAGGGGATGTTATTGGTACCCATTTGTACCAATACAAGATGCAAGGACAATCCTTGCACAATCAAATGTACCCTCAAATAATTAGATAAATATACAATTAAACCCCACCTGGAGAAGAGCACTAACACCAGCTTCGACTTGTGTGAGATTGACAAGCAACATAACTAGTTTCTGTGAAAGCTCTGTTCTTTTGTGCATGACCTCCATGGCAGCACCAACTATTCCAAGAGAGACAAGCTTGGAGGCGAGGTCAGAGACCTGAGAGAGGTTGATTAGTGCATCGGCCGAAGCACTAGAGATGTCCGGTGACGAATCCTGAAGGAGGCGAGATAAAGGAGGCAAGGCAAGGGACGAGTGGGAGGCCAAGGTTTGTATGCCTTCATTTGAGCCTGTTAAACCCCTCACGATATCTATGGCGGCTTTTCTTAACTAGAAAAAGAGATAGAGAGCTGTCAGAGTGAGAAATAAAAGGTGGATTAAGAGAGTGGGAATCGGCGGAAGCGAGAAAGAGAGAGACGGAGTACCTGAGGAGAAGGAGAGGAGAGGAATTCTACGAGCTCTTCCAACTCAGTCGCCATTAGAGAGGAGGTGAGAGGGGTTTGGGTTTTTCTCTATTTTGAGAGCAAACAAGTGAATTCAGATCATTTGGCAAGAAATTAAATGAATTCAGATCCAGTGCAATGCCTGACCGTGTAGAATCACATCAGAGTAGTGTGAATTTTTCTAACTTGGCAAAAAGTTTGGATTCTCTGACTATTCAGTTAAAAAATTTGAATTTTTTATTCCAACTATTCTAATCCCGACATTTTTATTATTCCAACTATTCTAATTCCGACATTTTTATAATAAATTATTTAATCAATCAATCCATCAAAATACACTGACGTGTAATGTTCTTGAAAATGAAGCCGACGGCGAAGCAGATGTACGGGCCGGTACTCCTGCTTCAGCACTGGTCGTAGTCACGGCTACCGGTGGGCCGTCCTATCCCCAATGAGGCGCCGGATTGGGAAGAGCCAGATGTGTTTCACTGCCCGACATACGCCAAGAAGTGGTACGGTTTCCACAACTACCAGGATCGGACCCACGGTGCTACCGTTGGGATCAGGCCAGTCCGGTCAGAGCTTCAGAGTTTGCCTGAGCCTCTTGTTTAGTGGACGCCGTACGATCAGTTGTACGAGGAGTTCCTCTTGCCGGGCAGTGTGACTGACGAGCACGAGCGGGAGATGTGGTTCTATCGAGGTCCACTCATACATTTCTGGATAGTGGAGCACCACTACCCAGATCGGGTGCTCCGCCAGTTTGGACGAGCGGCGTTGATTCCCATTGACCCATCTTTGCCGAGTTACACGCACAGAGACCTGCACCGGTAAGTCGTAGTCTATTGTATTTATTAAATAAATCATATTACTTGATAGTTTTTTATTGCAACTAACGTCTTCTTTACAGCGTTACCCACCGAGGGCGACTGGATAAGGACTGGAGCACCCATTTCGATCCATACTACAGGACGGCCCAGGATCCTCAGTATACAGACTTCTATCACGAGCCAGTGCTGCTTCAGCAGACCCAGGGGGATCCACAGTTGAGGTACGATGTATGGTACACGCAGGTCTGCATGGCGAGTGTCTATCTGCAGGGTGATTACGGTGCCCATCTCCGCGACAGGATCAAAACGGATGATGGTTACCATCCCAATGGTCGTGGATGGGCTCGCCAGGTAAAGCACCTACAACCACAAGGTTTGATCTAACTTAGTAATACATCAAGGTTTGATCTGACATGCTAAATTTTTTGCAGCTTTTGGCCGCGATCAAGGAGTGCGGGCATGGGATCCGCATGCTGGGAAAGAAGAACTGGAGACGGCTTGGGTACCGCACCCTCAAGAAGAATGCGAATGTGGTTGAGGATGCCGGGCACGGTGGAAAGATCATCGGTATGCTGCGAGACGCCAGAGAGAACATCAACTGGCGTGAGATAGATCCGCAGGAGCCCGATCCGAGCCCGGTTCTGTTAGATGATATGCCATCTTCCCCCGATTCACATCCAGAGTGGGACTACCATCGTTGGGTATTGTCCGACATTGGGTGGACGGCATGGTACGACGAGCATGGACGTCCGGTGCAGCCATATGTATGTCATACTTCAGTATCTGTCAGGTTTTAATAAATTTCTTCATTCAGATCAAATTTAATAATTTATGTGTATGATTGCAGGGTCCAGCAGAGATGCCACCACAGCCACCACCTGCGGAGACCGATACTTCTGAGTACGAGTCCCTCTCGTGCAGTCTCCATGAGTTCGATGAGAGTTTCATGTCGGCACCGGCATGGCCCCGATATGGCACAGAGATGCCGCATGATGGAGAGGCTAGTGGTAGCGGGTCTCATACTCAGCCTGCCTTTGGGACTGGGTTTGCCGCATCTATCTTCGCTACACCTCTGCCAGTACCGACAGTCTCCACGGGCGATGCCAAATGGGATACTGCCGAGCAGATACTGAGGTCTGCCGATGCCCCAGATGAGCCCGAGAGAGACGGAGGCTGGCCGCGCTGGCGCCGGGCGAACGCCGGAGTACCGCCTCAGCGATATTCCCCCTCTCCGTTTTAGTTGTATTTTTACTAGTTTTGTACTATTTATATTTGATATACTATTTATGTTTGGTATATTTGGATTATCCTATATTTCGGTTCTTGTGTTTGAGCTTAGTCAGAAAACCATCATATGGGGTTTCAAAAGTTCGAATATGAAAATGTGATCACGCCTTGGTTGTAATTAACCAAAAAAAAAAGGCTGAAATTTTGTGAAAATAAATAAAATATGAAAATAATGCAATTAAGTCAAAATTCACCCTTTATCTATCATTTTATTTTCGAAATGTATCATGTTATAAATTATTTTGAAAAAAAATTCGATTATAAATCGTAAGTCGTAAATTATAGAATGCCGTATATCATGTAGTTATAAGAGTATATGTGCTATATTGTTTTATGGCAAATTTTTCTATGAACTAATACCCGACATTTTTATTAATATCTAGAAGTTGAATAATGTGGGTTAAAAAAAAAATAGATAGGTACTGTCGTCAATGTGATGATATTGATGTTATTTTTGATGTATTTGTTTTCACTATGAGACAAGTCTCACCAATATCATTACATTAATATCATCAGTCAATGTTTCCGACAAGAGTAATAATTAAGCGTGTCCTTCATATTGAATTGTCATATGGTTACAAAAAATTTAAACAAAAAATTTCAAATTTTCAGTGTTAAATTTCAATACTTTGATCTTCATAGTGTCTCTCTCAAAAAAAGGGAAAAAAATAAAAAAGGTACATAGCCGGCCATTTTATGGCCGGCTTAGGGAGGGTACATAGCCGGCCAGAAAATGGCCGGCTTGGGTATATATCGATATTGGGCCGGATTCTGGGTATATTTATTAATTCGTATTAAACTTTGGATATTAATAAAAATGTCGGATTCTAATCCAACCAGATTTAATTTGGGTTTTTCTGCTCTATTTTCATATATTATTCTGATTTTTTCACACTATTTATCTCTATCTACGTAAATCGCCCGTTGAATAATTCAACGGGTCAAGTCAGCTCGCTGGATTATCCAACGGGTCGAGTATTTTTGGAATTTTTCAAAAATAATGTTACGTATTTAATTTTGAATTTTCTTAGAGTATGAATAAAAATTTTGGGGAATAGTGCATAGTACGGTACTATTTTCAATAATATGGATAGTATTATTTGTATAAAATAAAAAATATATATTTAATTTGATTTGATAGAGAAATGTTATTTAGTAAAAAGATACATTGAATGGTGGAAAGTATATTGTATAAGAGGAGGGTTCAAATGCACCATAATTTTTGTGCTCCAATATACTCCACATTCTTTATCTCTATTTTCAAAGTCCGAACAGTCGATCCGAACCGTTCAACATGATCTTCATAATAAAATATGTTTGGAGACCAAATTTTATATTTTTTAGAATTTATTTACTATTTTTTTAGATAGGTACAATATCACTTTATCGGATGGTCCAGAATCTCCTTAAAAAAGTGATATTGTACCTATTTAAAAAAATAGTAAAAAAATTCTAAAAAATATAAAATTTAGTCTCCAAACATATTTTATTATGAAGATCATGTTGAACGGTTCGGATCGACTGTTCGGACTTTAAAAATAGAGATAAAGAATGTGGAGCATATTGGAGCACAAAAATTATGGTGCATTTGAACCCTCCTCATTGTATAATAATAATAAGAATAATAAAGTGATAATGATATATAAATAATAACAATAATTATTATTTCCTGCACCTTTTATTCGTTATTCAATTCATTTGTGCTAAAAAAAAAAGTCAAATGGCATAGCACTATTTGGATGCTTGCAATCCAAGCTTGACAATCTTTTTCAGTTGGAAAACTAATCAGAAGTGTTGTGAAATCCTCATTTTGCAACTGAAAATTAATTAAACACTTTAACCAAGTATTTGGTAAGTGATCACTTGTGATTGTTCTTTAAATCTAAATAATTAATTAAAAAATGTCAAACTTATAAATATGTTATTTGACATATATTTATATATAGAGAGAGAGATAGACTATGGTGAGTTGCGCCATATTTTCATTTTGAAAATCCAAACAACCGATCCGAACTGCTCAACATGTTCTCTATATTGAAATGTGCTTGGATACTAAATTTTAAATTTTTTTTAAATTTTTTTACTATTTATTAAGCCACTTTAAAGATCGATGATCCACTGTGAACAGTAAAAAACAGTAAAAATTTCTGGACCACCGGATCAGCGATTTTCAAAGTGGCTTAATAAATAGTAAAAAAATTCTAAAAAATGTAAAATTTGGTCTCCAAGCACATTTCAATATGGAGATCATGTTGAGCGGTTCGGATCGGTTATTTAGATTTTCAAAATAAAAATATGAGCGTGAAGTAAAAATGACCTCTTACTTCACAACTCACCATAGCCCAACTCTATATATATATATATATATATATATATATATATATATATATATATATATATAATCTGGCTAATATGCTACGCATATATAAGGGCCCCTCCGTGCTACGGCTCACTTTTTGAGTTTTCAAAATCCTAACGGTCGATCCGAACCGTTCAACATGATCTCCATATGAATATGTACTTGCAAACCA